>JAEMWC010000058.1:1602500-1652500 GCA_016490735.1 Pachyseris speciosa | reverse complement strand
TTTCTTAAATTTGGATAATCTTAATTGCTCACTTCTGAAATCTTAATATATAGCTATATGTGTAGGTGTTGACAAGTCTTTTCAACTAAGCACAGTTTCAGGGGGATCTTTGTGTTTATTCATCCGTCAATTGATTCTCATGAGCTACATGTACAAACTGGTCTTCTATGTTTTCACCAAGTATTCAGGACTTCAAACTAAAATGAACCAGTTGGTTCAAGAGAGGATATTCTGAGAGCTGAAATTTTAATGCTTCAACTGGTCTGAATTCTCAGGTCAAATTGGTGCAGGTCAATATGAGGTCTGAAGAATTCCAAGCCACGTACAAGCAGACCTGTGATTTATTTGCAAAATATCAAATGGCTATCCATAAAGATTCCCCTGGAGACTGTGATGAATGGCAGGTTAGGGATTAGTTTTCTGAAAATTTGATTGCAGTGGCAGACCTCAGGACAATTAAGGCCAGTTGGATTCTCCTTCTATTCTTCCCTTTCTTGTAATAACTGGAAAACCAGATGAAATAAAGAGGCAGATTTATGGATAAGCCAGAGTGATCACCACCACCACCACCTCCCCCCCCCCCCCCCCCCTTAGCTTCTCCATCTGGCCATCTGAGAAAATGACATCATAAGGTCACAATTCATGTTTACTACAAACTTACGTTTTGTATACTATACCCGTAAGACCTAGCAAGAAAGGGCCACAGGAATACATCTGCCGCTGGTATCTTATCATGGAAAACGAACCGTTATTTGAGAGTAACGTGAGGTAAAGCGAGATGATGAATTTTAAGTGTGGAAATAAATTGACGATGTATTATTTTTATACTGTCACACGCAAACACAGATAGAGAACCTATGACCTTCCGATCACAGCAATTGGAAAAAATTTCATTTGTCATCTTCAGTAACATGGTAATCACCTTTTTTTTCTGCAGTTCAGAAGATTCCTGGTGGACTCGCCTCTTGAGGTATGTCTTCATTGTTTTAATGTTTGGTGTATGATCTTTCGACATTTTTCATTCCTTAGGTAAAGTCTTGAGCAGTATCTTACGCTAGGTTAACTGTTAATCTTTATTTCTGTGTGTTTACTTGTATGTTTATTTTACTTTCTAAACTTTTAGCATTATACCGGACCAGGTTCTCCCCCCATGGGATTTGGCTCATTTCATCAACAGTATTTTCTTGATAGTAAGTATACTATTACAACTTTTGCTGGTCATTACCTGGAAATATACCTTCAATAACGAAGGTATCACATCCATTAACGTCAAAATACATTTATTTGAACGAATCGGCATTTATTTTCGTCGTTTACAAATTCATTAACCAGTTTTACATATTCATAAACATACGTTAACACGTACAGGCAACCATTTACACTATGGGGTATTCTATAGTGCTAATATATCAAACATTAATGCTGTTTTTTAGTGTACTTGGACTACAAACAGTCTCTTTTTTTATTTTTTAATCTCTTTTTTTTCTCCTAACCTGGATCTAGCATGCAGCGAGCTTGCAGCTTAGCTGCAGGGAGCCTCAAGAAATGCTGGCGTAGTGGGAGGAACAAGAAAAAGACTTTTTACCTTCCTATTCCCAATCCCTCTTTGTTCTCTTTTCCAATTCGCATAATTTAACCCCCCGTGCATGCAAGTGATATGAAGGAAAAAGTGTGACTGCTAGCAGGCTATGCTGAGGCTAGCCAGTTACATTCGCATTACACTAGAAATTGCAACCTTTTTTACATAACTCCCTGTCGAACTAATATTTGAAACTTCTCAATTCGGTTTCAAGGACCTAAATTTTTCAACTCGTTAAGTCATGAAATTCAAAACAGTGGAAGCATCTGTTTGTTTGGGAAAAGACTTAAAAAATTCCTTCTTTCTTAGGCAAATATATTCATTGTTGAGCTACATACTTCTTCCTTCCTTTTCTTTTCTTTTTAAAATAATAAATTTCATATTTCATGCTGTCCCCGTAATTCGTATGATGTACCCTATATTGTCACCCTAATAGTAATATGAGAGGTCAGTTTTCTTAGCTCCGCAGGCAATTTGTTCCATATTTTTTGGACTTGCTTTGTTTGTTTCCCTTGTTCTAGGTAAACTCGTAGCTGTTGGAGTGATTGATATTCTTCCCCGCTGCGTGTCTTCAGTTTATCTCTTCTATGATCCTGATTTCTCCTTCTTATCTCTTGGCGTCTATTCTGCTCTCAGGTATCAAAATTTTGATTTTTTAGACTGTTTTATAATAATTTAGTGTCTAATTTTGGAAAGGGGAGAATGCAGCTTAGTCTTCACATGAAAACAGCAGCCTCAACAGATTTGTTACAAATCAAATGAAGAATGATCCTCGCAGTTGTGAACGCAATTAATGCAATTGCGAAAAGAAGCCTAAAAAAAAAATTCAGGACTTCAACGGGGTTCGAACCCGTGACCTTGCGATTACCGGTGCGATGCTCTAACCAACTGAGCTATGAAGCCACTGACGTTGGGAGCAGGTCAATTGTGGGTTCATGTGATCCCATGAAAGAAATGAGTGTGAATGATATATGAAATGAATCATATATGAACTGCGGAAATGAAATCAAATGAAGAATGATCCTCGCAGTTGTGAACGCAATTAATGCAATTGCGAAAAGAAGCCTGAAAAAAAAAAATTCAGGACTTCAACGGGGTTCGAACCCGTGACCTCGCGATTACTGGTGCGATGCTCTAACCAACTGAGCTATGAAGCCACTGACGTTGGGAGCAGGTCAATCTGCGATACAAAAAAAGATGGCGTCACGCACGGAATTCTGGGTAGATCGACATGTCTGGCCTAAGGTCATGTAAACAAACATGGCGGAAAGTCAACACGACAACGGCGTATCGCTCGAAGAAGGCAAGATTCCTGGTGCAAAACTAGTGAAAAATATCGATAATTTGAGTAGAGCAGAAGCAGAAAGGTGGCTGAAATGTCGAGGTGCCATGCACCTGAGCCAATTGTCTTTGAAAGATCTAAAAAACAAGTTTAAATTGCGTACCTTTTTGGTGCGGCAAATGTTGCGATAGCTCCGATTGATTGTCGACATAAAAATAGTGATTTAACGTGTTTATTGGTCACGTTATTTCTAAAGAGTCTCCACCTACATCAAATGGGGCTGGGACAAGCTGATGCTCAGGGATCCAGAAGGAGAAATTGACAAGGAAACCCGTAAAGAGAGCTTGACCAGTGAAGAGCGATTGATTGGAAACTTTCTTGCAGGAAACGCCATTCCCCCGAACAACTGGACGGCATCAATTAAAGATATCACGAACATTAAGCATTGTGTGGTGGAGAATTTTTTCAAAATGTCAACGACAACCGCCACATAACTGAAGGCTATGCTTTCTCCAAAACTAAAAAGTTTGAGACATCGGAAAACCTCAACGAGTAAATGTTGTTAAAGAGTGTGACATGTTCCTGTTAGAGGGATCCACTTGGCCAGCCATGAAACAAGCCAAGGGGATATCATCTGGAAGTGGCATATATTCTTTTATTGTTGTATTCAGGCTCTCTACTGGTGGGATATTAGCTGCGCGAGACAGAACTTGTGCAGCTGGAAAGCGTGGCTATTGCAAGCATGTTGCAGCTCTTTGTTATAAACTAGTGGAGGCTCAAATTTCTGGAGCTGCAGAACTTCTTGCTTCTCTGAGCTGCACAGACGTCAGACAATAGTGGGGAATACCCTCCTTAAGGGCTCAGCAAGATCCTGAAAAGGAAGCAATGAAAAACAGCCACTTCATGAGATCAAATTTGAGAAACACTTACTGACCCGTGACAAGGCAGGGGGGAGAAAAAGGAAAGGGGCACCACATATGAGGAAGCAGCTGCACAGACTTTTTAGTGACAGTGGAGCAGCCATTTCTGAATGCAGGCAGCTTGATTTCACATCTGATGACAGGTTTGCATCATCGCCTGACAGAATTTTTCAAGGGGAGACTTGTTCAACATTAGTCAACTTAAGAACAAATGAGCATATTGAACTAAGGGGAAATTGTCTGTTAGAAATTAAGACAAGGGCAGAAGAGCAGGCTGAGCCACTCTCATCAGTCACTGGGGCTCATGTTTGTCAGGTACAACTTCAACTTTTGTGTGCTGATGGCAGTCATTGCATCCTTCAGTCATATGTTCCTGAGTCTAGCCAGTCAAAGTACTTTCTTATAACTAGAGACAACAGCTTTATAAAATCTTTCCTGCCCATGTGTACTGTGTGTGTTTTGTCTGACCCTGCTAGTCTAGATTTCAATGCTCTCCTTGGAATGAGACAAACAGCAAATTCACTTGCTCGTACATGCCCTGAAATTGGCTTTAGAGCAAATTCAGGCCATGTATGAGCAAGTGACAGTTTGTTTGCTGTTAATCTTATTCAAAGTCAGTACTGGAATCTCACTCACTCACTCACTCACCATCTTTTATGTCTAGACTTCCTTGTTAATGTTACAGTAAAGAGATTATGAGGATGCCTTTTTTATTTTATTTTTAAGAACAAATTTTTTAAGAACCAAAGTTCAAAAGGTATGGGTTACAAAATACAATCTCTTTATTGTTTTCTACAGTACAGGAGAATGTAAGGTATATTGAATTTATGTGTTTAGTTAAAGGGCATACTTAAAAAGAGCACTCTTGCAATAGACTTATTCTATGATCAGTGATTTAAATGCCCAGATACCCAACGATGTCAGGTCTGTAACAGCAGCTGATAATAATATTTGGATATATGTATTTTGATCAATATTTCCCAGTACTGTAAGTATGACATGCAATTAAATTGCACTGTTTTCTGTACATTTATAATTCTTCAATGAATAAATTAGAATTTTGTATTTACAATTTTCCCTCAAATCTTCTGTGAATAAATATATAAAAAATTTTATATTAATGCATTTTAATAAATTTCACCAAAATTTGTATCTAAATATCCATTGTCAATTAAATAATTGAAATTAAATATTTATTTGAAATTAAATGCTTCACAGAATGTGTCAAAGTTGTATCTTCACGGTTTGTCCACTTGAAACTTCAGAAATATCTCCAACTTATTGTATCACTTGCATTGCATGATTTCATAAAAAAATTTTCTACCATGCAGGGAAAGGAATTCCTCTTTTTGTCTTCTTGTTGTTGTTTTTGTTGTTTTCTGGAGAACAAATGCTATCCAATTATCTAAAATCCCTGTAAGCAAGAGGCCTAGGGGGTTGGGCGGTAATCTGTTAAATACCCTATGTGGTGGAAGATGGGACTTTTTATGGAATCATAGGTCAATATATTGTAGAAGGCCAGTGACCGACTCTGGGTCCTAAATACTGAGTGGGACAAGATTGATCACTTCTCCTTATCATCCTCTGGCAACTACCCAGTGGCTCTTACAAGGGGTGGCAAAAAGGCTGTCATCCAGCAACACACTTTCCACAGCTTTGAGACCAAATGTAGGTAGCGAATAGGCACATTCCCTTTAAGAATTCTGAACGCTTTAACCCTCTGAATGGCTCTCTCTACATGTACACGAACTTGAGAATTTTTGCGATTGTGAATGTCTTGTTCTGCTGTGAACTGCTTATTTTTGGCCAGTTTTGTTGGGGTTTCTATGATGACTCCAAAAGCATCAAGAATGTGCTGGACCATGAATCCCTTGTCTGCCAACCATCTGTCCCCCTGGTGAGCTAAAGCAAGAATACCACTGTCTTTCAGGATATCCTCATCCAATTTACTTCCAGGAAAAATGTCAGATACAAAGACAGGCAGAAATAGAGGTGAGAGAGCAATGAGACCTTTTCCAGTGTTATGGCCTTTATACTCAGACCATGTGCAGCTCTGTTGAATGACTTGGGAAGGCTTCTCAATAAAAATCTCTGTGCAGTCAGTAATTAATTAAACATCCTCAGAGCCTGATTTAAAACACTTTGGTAGGTTGCTCTTCAAGGTTTCTCGGTTACTCAAAAAACTTAAAAGTCCCAAACAGTAAAACAAACGGTAAATCCAAGCGGCAACAATATGTGTGAAACCACTTGCTGTTTGATATTGAATCTGTCTGCGAGGTCTCTCTCTAACAAACCAAGGCGTAACCTTGTCATTGTTAAAAAAAGCTCATCAATGTCACAGATCTCTTCGCCTCCCTCGAGTAACAATATACGAAGGATGCTTTGAGGCATTTGTGGCTGCACTATTATAATAGTTCAGTCTAAATCCAGGTCTAGACTTGACGTACTTATAAAGAGCAAGAAAAGTGTTGTAGTCCGGAAGTCCCATGAAAAATCGGATATCTGAGTCGGTCGCCATAAATCTCTTCACGCCAAATCTCTCCACCTCACGACGCTCCTCCAGCTCCCTTAAACGTCTCTTTAGCTCCTCGATTTCTTTGTAGCACTCACAAGCACTCTCTGGAGCTGATATGCCGTTTTCAAAACTGCTGCTGGCAGACTTTTCGCCTCCTGTTTCCTCTGAGAGCTGATTGCTCGATTGAAACTCGTCATGTCCACTACTCGATCGGCCGGCGTCTGCACTTTGCTCATTGTTTACCAATGATTCTGCGGCTTCTGGACCTTCTACATCGAGGAGAGAGGAGATGTCCACTGGCCACACAATCTAACCAGTTCCTTGTTCCCTTCGGAGAAATATCGAGGGGATATCTTCAGCAAAAGGCCGTCATGCTCCGCGAAAGTGCACACTACATACTCGATGGTTTTTCTGGAACTTGTAGTCTGGGCTTCTTGCTTTTACAGCAGAGACCCATTTTTGTTTGAGTTTTGGATCTTTCGGAAAGCTAAAGAAAGTAAGGGTTTTATGTCACCAGCCTTTGTGTGGACAAAGATAAACAGAGCACTTGAAAGGCATTTAAAAATTCTCTTGCCGTCACCCAAGAACACTTCTTTGAGTTTCCGCTTGACCTTTGTTTACATTAGAGATGTCGATCTACCCAGAATTCCGTACGTGGCGCCATCTTTTTTTGTATCGCGGATTGTGGGTTCATATGATCCCGTGAAAGAAATGAGTGTGAATGATATATGAAATGAATCATATATGAACTGCGGAAATGAAATCAAATGAAGAATGATCCTCGCACTGCGAGGATCATTCTTCATTTGATTTCATTTCTGCAGTTCATATATGATTCATTTCATATATCATTCACACAGATTTGTTACACTTGGCCTCATTTCACGCACACACCACGCAAAACGGAGACTGAAAGTGGTTTTGCGACGTTTCTATCGCGCGTTATTCCCCATACAAAGTATTTATAGCGGAGCTCCAGCGGCCCGAAGGGCCGCGAGCGGAGCACCATACCTATAGAAATCCGTCAACTGCTTTTCTCATGGTAAGAATGGCTAGCGGTATTGCTCGTGGGCGCGCACGACGACGACGACGACGACGGTGGTGTTGCCCAATAACTAATAATATCCTAATAATAATCATAATAATCCAACATGGCGGCCATACTCCACCTGGCCCAGCAGCTAACCAGCTAGTTTACAGTTTACACCCAGCGTACGTCTTTGATACTAGACATCCATCATATAGCCAATTGACACCTGTCAAAATAAAGTATCCGCTGACCAGTTTCACGTGACAATATCGCGGGCTCAAGTTGAGACCTCATCGAGGTCAGCTGTTTTTTTTGAAGTTGACCGCTGACCAGGTACTTGCTTTCGATTGGATCGCAGGCTCAAGCCAGGTGCGGGACACCCAAACCAAATCGAGGCTTAATTTTTCGCGCGCTTTCTGCGGCTCGTAATTTCACATTCACTTGGTTTCTTCATTTTGAGCAAAACAACTTCATCGTCTTCGATCGAAGTTTGTCTTTAAATTCGCGTAAAAAGCATAAAAATCAAGAACTTGTCAGATACTCCGGAACGTGAATTTTCAAGTGATGAAGGGAAGAGCGATTTTTCTCAAGAAAATCTTCAAACTTGGATCGATTGTGCGGCTGAAAACAGTATAATTCAACGCTTCAAGGGCTTTCACTTTACCGCGGCATCTTGCATCTCAATAAGAAAGGTCACTTAACAGTTCACCTGTGTTAATGGGAGGAACGAGTAGCTCAAACTCTGTGGAAAAAGCTCTTTCTTTGGACAAACCGTTTGCTATTTTTGCGGATGCTTGTTTTTACTTTACTGAAGCTTACGTATTTTCAAGTGGTACAAACCTCTACAACACAGCGCAGGACAGTGAGGTAAATTAAATATGTAGAAGCTTAACATTTGGTTTAATCGTTGTTACTTTTGTTCAGGAATGAAACTTGTATTTTTCTCTCGAATGGATATAAATAACAATCATCTGTACTCGTTTTGGACGCAACGAAGTAGTTGAATTGTTTGTTTTTTTGTTACGTTGTTTTCTTTGCAAGCGAACGAGTGTTTTCACTCGGCTTGGCTGACTGTTTTTCGACCTTGTTACCTCAACAGCGTTAAGAAACTTTTGCCCTTATCTTAATAACACGTAATCACAATGAGTCCTCGTAAAATTAAGCATTAAAGCTCGAGTAAAAAAAAGCCGATCAGATGCATGTGCATGTGCATGTGCATGTGCACGTCTCAAAATCTGACATAAAGTTGTCAAAATTTGAAAAACGTTTTAGAGATCTTCGTCGAAAGCGGCCTGTAAACAAGAATAGCGATGTTTCTCGTGACGTCACCCATTGTTATTAACCCATTGACTACCGCAGGTTTTTACATTTTCGGAGTGATTTTCCACCTATAAACGATGAATAGCAATTCATGACTCTTTATTTGAACTACCAGGGAAAAGTGGTGCTGTCCTAAGCCACTGGAGGCTCAAGGTTTCTGAAAACGTCATTTTGACGTAGCTAATTTTTATCCATGAAGCGACAACAATGGCCCAAGTTCGGTTTGCTTGCGATTTCTGCTAAATTTACAGCCATTTTTCATCTTTAGCGGCTGCCTGATGAGCATCATTAAGTGTGACGGTAGCTAAGAGTCCACTTTCTCAAAGAATCGAGCAAGGTGATGTACTTTGTTGTTGAATTTGGCTTGTTACTCGACGAACTGGGAATTTGGCCGGTCGAACACTTAGTACCTTTGGGACTCGACTATTGATGAATTTCTCAACCTACCGCCACATATTTTTGAATTTCTGCGTACTGAAGATGACCAGGAGCAGGAAATTTTGGCGGTAGGTCGGAGTGGCTATGTGAAAGAATTGGGGGAAGGAACGGGCGCTGTCAAAAATTCTCGTTAGTTCCCAGCATGCAATGCGCTCAAGATGTTGAAAATGTCGGGAAGGCCCGAATGCACTGGAACAAAAGGCTGTATCTACGCTCAGGAGGAGAATATGAACAAAAAAAGTCATTTCTAAGCTAGACAAAGGACTGAATTTCGTTATGATGGTTGAATTTTGGTTTTTCGACGATGATTTTCTCTAAAAAACATGAAGACAAAAAGGGGCATTTTTGTTGTTTCTCTTTGACGTTAAAAACGGCCAGTTTCGTTCTTGTCCAAACTCAAAAGGCCATATTTGGTAAAAATCGCTACGTTTCTTGCATTTATTGGATATCCAAATTTAAAGGGCATTCCATTTCGTGCTCACAACTAACAGTTAAGGCAATATTCGTGCGATTGAGAAAGTTGCAATGTTTTGAAGCATGGGAGTTTTTTACGGCCGGTTTTGGCCGGCACGGGTGCCAATGGGTTAATATGCCAACCAGAACCTAATTGGCTGTTGAAACAAGGACTTCTTTTGTTCCATGGTTGACAAATTTGAATATGAAAAGAAATGTGACGTCAATGTTTGTAAACAAGAAACATCGCTATATTAAGTTTTGCCGTCTATAAACATGTCGTCTTAATTTGTTTGAACCGGTAAGAATCAGCGTTTGGATGTAAAAAACACCGAAATTGGGTTGACTGGCTGGGCTGGCTTTGATAAATTTTATATTGGACGGGTCTGCGAGAGAAATGCTGTTGTGGTTTGGCAAGCGCTTTCTTCGTTAACTGGATGACGCTTTGCCACTGAGAATCATTAATTGAAGAAGGTTCTTCGGAAGACATGGGAAGTACCAGTAAAACTATCAAAGCTCTTTAGCGTTTTGTGTCAGCCAATGAAAGATTTTGTGGGAAATGACGCTATTATTCAGCTCTGTCGCGAGTGATTGCTGCCTCAGCAATTCCTGTTGACTGCTCTAAACGATCAGGTGTGGACCTCTTTTTTGTCTTTTCTACGGACACTTATGTCAAAATTGCTAAGCAATTTTTGTTACTTGTCTAATTTCTCCACCCTCTCCAAGAATCTTCGAAGAAATATTATTCGTATTGTGCTTTGTTTTCTTGTAATACTTGTGTTTGTTGTTCTGTTGTTTCTGAACCGCGGTCAATTCCTGTTGACTGCTCTTAACGATCAGTTTTTACCCTTTATTGTCTTTTCTACGGGCATTTATGTCAAAATAAATACCAATTTTTCTAGACTAATCAGTACAAGCTATTGTTATTACAAGCTAGTCTTGTTTAATTTCTCCACCTTCTCCTTCCAGCAAAACACTCGCATCGTACTTTGTTCGCTTGTAGTGTTTTTTTTTAATCCGCTTTGAATTCCGTTACGCTTTCATCTGAAAGTAGTTAGGACTCACGAATGTCTGTATTTTTTTTGCAAACGTTTGCTATCGAAAACTCTTCGTTTTCCCTGCTGCTGCTCAATTGTTTTGGACACAAATTAAACTGGCCCAAATAAAGCCATGCGAAGTTGCTCGGTGAGAGTGTGCAACTCCGATTCTCGGCTTGGCCTGGCTAAATATATATATGGCCTTCAGCTTTTCTTTTTATAATCGCTACATACCAGACTGGAATGGTGTTCCATCGAACATCATACATGCACCTTCTTTAAGCAGTTTTAAGTCCTATCTATTACATTATTTGTATCAATTTTAAATCAGATGTAGCTTGTGAGTGACAAGTATGTAATTTAATTAGGTTAGCTTTGGATTGTATTTCAATTTTACTTCTCTAATTTTAGTGTCAATCTCAAAGCAGGGGTGACTTGTAAGAGACAAGTATTCGATTTAATTTGATTAGGTTAGCTTTGGGCCACGTTTAAATTTCACCTCTAAGTTTTTAGAATGTGTAATACAGTAATAGCCCACGTATAAGAACCAGAATTTTCTAATTTAGCCTAAATAGATTCTTATATAAATGGTACTGAAAGCAAATTTAGGCTACCAAGGTTCTTAAAATAGGTTCTTAAATTTTCATTATGAATTTTATCTGAATATACTATATATATGATAAATATCATCTCATAATACAGTATAAATCATTTATTTGTACCATAGAGAAATGCCTATAGGCAGTTCACTGCAGGTACAGTATATGTCCTTAACAAAACATAACAAAGAAACTCATTCAGCAGTTTCTACCTTTACACTTTTACAGCAACCCCACTGATAAGAACCTAACTTAAAATTTTAGCATTAATAGGTTCTTATGTGGAGGGGGCTTAAAATGAAAATTTTAGCCTAACAGGTTCTTAAAACCTAGGTTCCTATACGTGGGCTATTACTGTGTTAGATAATATTCTTTGTATGGGAATTTACTTTCTCCCAATTATTCTCCAGTCATGCACTTTTTTTGTGTATCAACTTAGATGTATTCGCATGACAAAGTATTACTAAACTTAAAGTAAGCTCTTTCTCATTAATGTACACATCCTTTGGACTTACTTCTCCTGCATGCAGTCTTTCAATTAATTTTATTCATAGCTGGTCACACCAATCTTGTGGTATGTTTGGATGACATTTGACACTAATGTGTAATGGGATTTTTGATGTTTGATGAAGTATGTTGTGCAATTTCAAATGTACATGGAGAAATGTGAGACTACTCCTTACCTTTCTTGCAAAATAGAAAATCAAGTTAAGATTGCTAACACGGATTTCCAGCACTTTTGCTTTGGTGAATCATTACCTTAAATCCTCATACTACATTGTTAATTACCTTGATAGTGATATCAACCAAATGCCAAATATCTTATTATCAAGTTGCTTAGTCTTGCACTTGGCTGGCCAGAAAAGCAGCTGGATTTCTTTTTGAAAACACTGTAGGTGCATTGATTGACGAGCTTAATGTCAGCAAGCAGTTTTTTGCGATAGTAAGGTCAAGAAGTAACTGATCAAGAGAAATATCTTGGCCTTAATGCATATCATCTAAATATTTTTATTGATTTCCATGTATCTTTCTTTCATAATTTTTTTGATGCATACATATATCCAGAGGATACACAATTTCTGATTTCCAACTGTCTCATGGGAGGCTTTGGATAACTGAAATTGCATTCATTACGAAGTGATGATCTGAATCACTATATGTCTGATGTCGGATACTGATTCAAAATAGCATTCACCAGGCTTCTCCACCAATTTCTAGTGGCTCTAAACTACAACTAAGTAGCCTACAGTTGAACGGGGAAACAGACCTGTCCTTAGGTATTGCTCTAAGATGTTAAGAAATGTTTTTTTTAAAAATTTATAGATGCAAACTAGCGTTGCAGGTTCTTTTTTGCACAAAGTATTAAAGATTATTTTTTTTTTTTTGAAAAACTACCTCAATATATTTTTTTTGCTTTTTAACATCTCCAAACTCAATTGCAAAGGAATTTTTATTACTTTACTCAATAGAACGCTTGTTTTTAGGAGGGTTGGGGGGCCAAATCCGTAAAAGGGGGTTCATATCTGCTAGCAGTTCTGGACTAGGGGGTCCAAATCTGATCCACAAGCAGATCTGGACTGGACGGTGCAAATCTGCGGGGGGTCCAGATCCACTGTGATACTGGCTCAGATCACCTTTCCATACTATTTTTTACAGCCTTAGGTCTGTAGCTTGAGTGAGGTCAGATGGGTGATATGACAAGCACACTATATGTAAATGCCAGTAGAAAAAGAATGCTTTTGGAGCTCCGCTTTTAGGCTTGGCTAAATATATATATTACATGAGGGGTGTTCAAATATTAACTGCCGCATTGCCCTTGGTGTTAATAAGGACTGGTGAATTGCCTCTTTGACGAAGGATAGGTTCATTTAACTGTGTTTGAATCTATTGTTTCAGGGAACTTCATTTTACTCGCTCTCTTCAGAGAACCACTGCATCGATTCAGAGCTACTACATGGGTTTCTACATACATTCCTGTCCCAAAATGAGATACAAGGTGATTTGATGGTCTTTGATGTTTTTAGCAGTAGCAGCAGCAGCAGTAAAACTTTATTTACGAGTCAAACCTTCTAGTTGCTTGTGTGACATGTTACACTCCTTATGTGGTGGGTGTGTATTACATTAATCTCAGCATGTAAAGTGTTTTAAGCTTGTCAAAATGGTGAAGCAGATTTGTTTGCGATACAGGATACCGTAATTATACCGAGTTAGAAATCATGTCAGATTTCAGTCGTGTTTTTTTTCCTGTTCAGCAAAGTGCACAATACAAAATTACGTGGCGGTGTTTTGATTGGCCAATGCACAATAGAAGGCAAGTGGAGGTGGTAAAGGAAACCGCAAAGTCCAAAGGTCGAAAGGATAACATCACGTGACAGTCGTTTAGAAGTTATGTAAATTTATCATGTAAGCCAAATGCACAACTTTTGGAATAATCTTCTCATTTTGTTTTCACGAGCACTGCGCCATTTTCGATAGGCATGCAAAAAGACGAAAATGGTTTAAACTCCGTTCTGCTTAGGGTTTTTTCTCTGCTTCTAAAGCGTGTATTAACGAGTGAATTTATTGGTATTTAGTGGAAGGTTTCAAGTTAAGCTTTATGCAAATTGCAATTTGTTTGTGTCGAACTGGCTAACGAATTTACTAACGAATTTAGAAAATTCGTCGATTTGCGCCATTTCGATTCGTGATGACCTCAGTGATGCTGTGTATATTAAATAATAGCTGCATTTGTAACGCGCTCGGCGCGAAAGACATCCGAAATTTATGCCAATTTATGTCTTGTTGGTTTAGGAAGTGAGCAAGTTTTGCTAACCATTGACCTCAACGAGCGTAGTAAAGCAAAACCCAAAACGAGCATTGAACCCAGAATTAAGAGCCACTTTTTTGTTCTTGTTTGATATATCTTTAGGGACAGTACAGTCCGTCGTATCTCGTCTGTCCAGAGACTTACAACTGGATCCCAATTGAGCAATGTCGACCTAAACTTGACCGCGCTCGATATGCAAGGCTTGATGACTCGGATGAAGGTAAAATTCTTAACAACCGCGACCGTTAATACAGTACGACCTTCTGATGGGGCTGCAACGATACACCGGTGCACCGCGATATTTCATGCCACGATACGAATATCGATATTTGAACAGCATATCGCGGTATTGCCATACAATAAAATGTTTCACGTAAGCAATGAAAAATTGTTGTTGTTAATGAGTCCGTAGCCAATTTCTTCATTTTATACATTGTACAGCGATTTATTAAGCAAAGGGAAGAGCAAGATCCACACTTTTCCAATCGCATAAATGTGTCACGTATGTAAGATTAGTTCACTTGGTCACTTGTCACATGCAATAGTGTATCGATCCTGTATCGCATCGTGGTACTTGTATCGACATACGTATCGTATCGCGAGAAAATGTATCGTTGCAGCATTACCTTCTAATATCAAACGTTAAACAGCTGTTTAGCCTGTTCAATGATTGTGGGGAGCGGCGAAAATCCTCGCGGGAAAATGTTGCGAGCGAGTGAGCGAGCGGGAAAAACCGTGACGATTAGTCTCTCCTCGTTTTTCCCGCTCGCTCGCGACTCGCTCGCAGCATCTTTCATTCTCGCGACGACTTGTCGCCGCACCCCACAATCTGAACGCCTGAAACAGGCTACCAGCTATTGGTTGCGTGGCAAGGGATGCCTTGACACTCGGTTTATTCACAGCACCAATTGTAAGTTGGGAGACTTTGAACTGGTTGTGCTCTATGTTTGCCGCGGAGAGAAGTTTTTTTTTTCTTTTCAGGGAATTGGTACGTACGTTATCAGTAGTCCTAGTCTGTATAAATGCAGTGATCGGAGTGTGTTGCGTTGTGTCGGCGAGGAGTAGTTGTGAGGCTTTTCTAACGACGTTCAGTACGTTACTTACCGAGATTCTTCAAATTGCGTTTTTCAGAAGCACCCAGGGCTGACACGGACGATGCTCTCATTCTGTTTGAGCAACAAGCCATGCCTTACCAGGTAAGCGTTTTACGTTTCTTAACTTCGTGATTAAACGAATAATGTTGTTATTGTTATGCCTTATCCACGTGTTCATGCTACAAGGGAGGCTATTCAGGTGCTCGTATGACGGTACAACTCACAGTTAGCGTGATATTTTTGCTTATGGACTGGCATAAAAAACTGGTTCTTAAATAGATTTGTCCAAGAGAGTTCGTTCAAACTCGAGGAATTACAGAAGTTTGAATTTCTCGATTGTTTTTTAAAGAAACGTATAGCGTATGGACACACTCTGGCCCTGTTCTCCATACATTTCTTTGTTAAAATCTCTGTTTTTTCCTTCGAATTTTGTCGAGTTTTGATCACATCTCAAGGAAACTTTGCAGTCAATGCCCTTGGTTTCGTTTTCGTTTTCTTGGAGCTATGCTGGAATAGGCTAGTTTCGAATTGTGATAGAACAAAAGAGCAGAGTCGAAGTTCAGGCGAATAATTTTTATTTATCTCCGGTCGCTATTTCATCATTGGCGGCGCAAAGATAAGCTTTGGTGTGCATCTTGCTATGGTTAGTTGCTTGTTTCTTCAGCTTTTTTTGATGAAGCACAAAGTTGCATAAAAACGTAAAGCAAGCCTGATCAGCCTGACCTCAATCGCTTATGTCAAATCAACTGAATTCAACATAATCTGTGAATATAACCTCGAATGCGCATCGATAAATGTCGATCTCTTTTGCATATTCCTACCTTTTCGTGACGCAACTGGTTGACGCTAACATTTCAGAAATTTCCCTGGGATTATGCCCCATCTCCCTCCTAGATGCTTCCGTCTCGAGCGGTCGTACATTCGAATCCCTGTATATAAATCCTAGATCAGCCTCAGGTACGTAAAAATCTTGATAGCACACATTGGTGGTCAGGCTGTGGGAGGATCTTTTGCTTGCATGTTTAGCTTCATTAGCATACAAAAGTTTTTAAACTTAGCTTTTCCAACCGAATTGTTCATATGTGGAAGACCCCCAACACCCCCCACCCCTTCCCATCCGCTCTCCACCTACCTTTCGTCTTTTTAATTCAAGAATAGTGACCTTTTTTATTGCATCAGTAGTTAATCTTAATCATTGTTAATTTTTGTCATTATATCGTTCTTAAATTTTTTAAGTTTAGGTAGTACGTGATCTGTCTTGTATGGAGCGTTCTAACCCTTTTACAGATAATCCTATGGCTGGCCATTAAATTGTAATAAAGAAAGACTGTATATTAGCATTATGAACAAAGCGGCGGACTTAAATGCACAGCCCAAATTAAACACTCGCGGGAACCTTAGCACTCCCCGAAAATGTGGGCATGACAGATTATATGGTTGTAAAGAAATCGGAGATTTTACGAGGCATCTCTGTCTGTATAGGTGGGTGGCGTCTCGTGCCACCCAGCCATGCAATTCCTTGAAAATATTCAACATATCGGACTAATGTTTGCCCTGATCAACGAAAGTGACATGCGCTTATAGTTTATGGTCTTCGCGTGTTCGTCGCTTATGGTTTAATATACGTTAATGAGGTTAACATCAGCAAAGACTCTCCCACTCTTAAAGGGCGAGGCTATTAAGATGGCCGTGTATTAGGAAAAAAGATTGAGGCTTTGTTTGTGATTGTGTTTGCAGATTTATGCGGCAATTTCAAGAGCAAATGATCATGAGGAGGTTCAGGAGTATGCGGAACTTGTGGGACCTGTGGTGTGCTCCAGGATGCTGTTGTTTCGATCCGGTTGACTGTTCCATCCCTCGGATATCGTATAGGATCTTCTCGCATTTTTGACATCATAATCTACACAGCGCTTCAGATATTGCATGACTGTATGTCTAATAACCGTATAACCTGGAAAATATCTATACATGGGGTTGAGAGCCACTTTAAATTATCGAAAATTAAGGCGGCTCTGAACCCTATGTACCGTTTTTTGTTTTTAAACTTTGCAGAAAGGTGAATCTTCATATGCTGATTGCAATTCAATAATAAAAAACGGTGGTCATCCGACTCGTTTTTGAGTTACAGGCACATAAACCCAAAATTAAGGGTGTTTCTAAGAGGCTGTACTGTTGCTATGGTAACCTTATATGGAGAAAACAGTGTTCACAACTTGTCGAGAAATAATTAGGAAATTTTTTGATACCATGTTTAAGGAAACAAACGAAAAATTGTTGGAGTATCGATCCATCAAAGAGTTGGCGTTTAAAAATAACAAAACCATTTTGAGCCACCTTACAGGTGCCAGGTTGCTCAGTTGTTTTGACTTCGCTTCTGACTAGAAAGTTGCCTACATTTTTGTCGCGTTTGAATGAAATCAGTGGCGGCCAGACTTGGCACTTAGCTTCTCCGCCGACTGTTCTTTTCACAAGCTGGTTTGTAGCCGACCCCACGGATTATTCTACGAATAAAGTACTAAAAAGGACAACACTTTTCTTCCCATCACCTTTTCTTTTATTATGATTATGATTATTTTTCCTGAGGAAAATTAAGCAGTTGGGTAGTATTGTTAATTAAATGTCAGTATAGTCAACTTGTGCAGAATATTGCAGAACTTCAATAATAATCACCGATGACACTTCGAAATAATAAACAATTTTACTGAGATAGTGCACGACTCTCCCCTTCCCCCCTCCCCTCCCCCCATGATTCATCATCATTCCCTTATCCTTTATCGGGCCATATGGCTGGTTCCGGACGGTAGGAAACGTTCTTTGATTCCTCGGTGTCATGGTTACCTGAAAATTGAAATGAAGTATTGTGTTGTGAGAATTCGAGTAGTTTATTAGTGTAGCCGGGGCTAATCCATTACCAAACCCGGCGTCATAAATCGCCATAAGATCCCTGCCTGGGACTCTGATTAGAGCGTTTTCAGTCACGCAAGTGAAAAAAATAAAATCATTAACCATTCAACAGATAAAGTCAAGAAATTGTGATATTATAGAAGAGTAATAAATAAACAACATGCCAAAGTCTCATCGCCGTGCGATATCCCGTACTCGAGTTAGTCGGCAAAATGTACCACTCAAAATTATAGTGTTTTGTATGGAAACGCCATCTTGGCACCTGAGGGACACCAAGATGGCGGCCGGAAACGAGTTAAAACATACGTTTCTTACTTTAGCTATCTCAAAGGCTTTGTTCTGTCTGTTGAGCTTTCAAACATTGACATAGACGCTTCTCTTACCATGTTGGCTTTTCAAACCTCAAAAACACACGGTGAATCGATGTTCTCATGTACGTGACATGCTTGTGAGCAGACATCTTTATGTCGCACTGTGAAAAACTCTAAAATTCAAACTGTTCTATTTTTAAAACAAAGTAAGCTACTGAGCTGAAAACATGCACCGGATACATGTCTAAAATGTCTTTTATGTGATGAAGATAAAAATGCAAAAGTCTATTTACTTTTAAATTTTAGTTTTTTATGACGTCACGTAAAACCTTTTTCTTTTCAGTTGTACTTTTGCCCGTTGCCAAGCAACTAGCATATCGTCTTTCTCACGGGCACGTCACGCCATTACCATAAGTCGGTTACGTTTAAATGTAATCTTAAAACGTATCGGAGGCGAATGTGAAAGAGTGATAACAGGTGTGATATGAAAATATGGCTTTATAGTTAAGAAAACGATACTAGCTGAAGAATTTTTGCTTGTTGGAGTGTGATAATCCGATAGTTCGGCAAACCGTAGAGTGAAGAAACACAGTTATCTGGACGCGAAGTCACAAAAAGGGTGAATGAATGCATGCATGCATGAGGAATTGAATACGGCGGTATTAAGTTATAATACGAGCCAAACTGTTCGGCAAAATAGTAAAATAGCACATGCCGTGTGGCAGCCGCCAAAAATAATGCGAGTATACTTACTGTGTCAAAGCCTTCAAGATATCGTTAAATCCTCTTTTATAGTAAAAGGCTGGCATCTTGTCATTGCTGTTGGGCACGATGACGCCTGAGTTGGGTCTCGTTGCCATGGCCTTAAATGCATTCTGTGACGGTTGATTGACACTCTCTATCCCAGCAACGACAACAGTAACATCTTTTTGTGTCTGGAACATGCAATTTTAGAGGCTATTACAATTACTTATTTTGTTGAATAATAACCGTCCCACGGACGGCATTACTATCATATTGCAGTTTATGCTTACACCAATCAAATCACTTGATGTCCTGATTATGGGATCATATTTCATGGAGTAAAAACATATTTCTAGTTTTAGTCGCAAAAAATACAACTTTCTTTAATTTTCCGGACATGTTTCGACGGCGTATCTGTCATCATCAGTGTACAGTTTTCACTGCAATTGCCGTTGAATTTATAAAGAAAGCGAAATTACAAGGTTCGTTACATTGCGCTTATAATATTGCGTGTAAAATAGTTTAAATAAGAGACGTGAAGCGACTTACAAGGATATCAAATGGGAGAAACCCAATCTCAATCAGCATGTGAAACAATAAACCTGACACGATATTTTGCATTTGATCAAATTCTTGCATGTTTGGTAGCTCGAGACCCAAGAATTCTTACATCGTTGTAAAATCGATGTTTTAGTTTCAAGTATCACATTCATGTTAAACTGACATCTGAGTTATTCTGAATATCGATCTCATTATCTGGTTTATTTCTTGAATTGACTTTTTCCAGCCACCATATTAGTGTCCTACCAAGCGACACCTCCATAAAAAAATGTAACGCTAACAGTATAATAGGTGTAATAAAGATTGTTGTCGTTGTTGTTGTTGTTCAGTGAGCGACTCTTTCTGAAAATTATTTCCACTAAAACGTTTTTTTGTTTCTGAAGAGCCCTTTAGAGCCAGATATCATTTGAGTTGTTTGTGTCTACTGTTTCACTCCTTCGTTTCTGGATGTTGTTCATGCATCATAACGTATTTTACCACGCATTTGAAAACTAAGAATAGAGGGGCTTTCAGCTGGGTTTCGCATAGACCGTATAACCGAACCCAAAGTAATTCTCCACTGCAGAGACTATGCCGAGGCGACTGGTACTAGTGAAGGATTATGGGATGGTATGGGTAGACGGAAGAAGGCAAATTTTTCATAGACCTTTCTCATAATGACGGACGATTTGTATGCTAGTTAACCTTACTAACCTCACTTTAAAATAAATAGTTTTTTTTTAATTTTGCACATGCTAACAAGGCTAGTAAGGCTAATTATCATAACAATGAAAGAATAAGATAGTCGGGCTCCATTATGAAAAGGCCCGTAGCGTACCTCTTTTAAATTCTGCTCTACCTCCAACAACTTTCCCTCCACAACATACTATAACTACTATCAAGTGTTCCGTGTCTACCCAACCGATCCCACATTTTCTTACTTACGCCAGTCTACTCATAGTTCTGTAGAGAGGAATGACTCTGGCCAATGGCAAGAAGACAAAAGAGAAAACGCAATGATCAATCAGAATTCGAAGGAAATTATTATGCCTGGCCCCAGGAGCGGGAAAATGGGTGTGGCTTTTTGGTGTCGCTTGTTATTTATTAAAAAAAAGAAAGTGGGGCGAATTTTGCGGAGTGCAGTACCCACAAAACACAGCAAATGGAAACAAAATTCTTGACATCAGATGAAAACGTCTGTAACTGTTATATTTTGAAAATTGTTTTAATGGAACTTCATTTTGGACGTGTGGTACAGGTCCGTAGAAGCAATTATCATTTGAATTTGTGATGGTTTGCTACTGTACGTCTAGAAAGGGCCAGCGGATGACTGGCTTCCGGCTGAATACGTGACGAATCGTCTTGGCTCAGGGTCACTCAGAGGCTACGCGAGGATCGAGGTGCGAACGCCATTTGGAGGTTTGGACCTTTTCTGGTTAAAGATTTTCTAATGGACTATCAGTTGGGAGGTTAATTTAAACATACTTGGGGATCGAATAATCGAAACTAGATGACTGAACAAAAAAAATTACCTTCAGTAATTCAAGTATAGGAGATGCATTGCCAAGTGCGAAATTCGTGGACGCATCATGATCAGTGATAAACAGCAAGGAATTTTCAACGTCTGTTCGATCCCCGTTGAATTGCGTGAAAAGATCATCGGTGCTTTTCATAGCATCCAGGTAGCTTCCCTCTTGTGTCTTGCCAGCATCCTTAATTTTATCCAGAAGCGCCGTTTCGTTACCAGAAGCGGAGTCCGCGAACGTCAGATCGATACTGAACTTTTGTCCTTTGACTGCAATGACCCCTACTCTGGTTCCGTCCGACGAGACGTTTAAAGCATCCACAAGGGTAGCCAGGTAATGAACATCTTTCTGCTGTATGTCAACGATCACCGCAATATCTCTTATCCTACCTTTTCCATTCAGCCATTGTGCACCATCTAAAGATTAAGCAAGGACAATGCTTTTAACTAAGGAGAGATAAACTCAAGGAGTAAGTGTCCCAAAGGACTGGAAATTTGTACCAGTTACGTGGCATGATGTAAATAAGAATATTATTCCCCTTGATTAAATGCTAGTCCATCGGTAAACTGCAGGGAGAGACTAAAAGTATTTCTACGTCCCAGTAGCTTGATTCTGTTCGTTCATCGCATAATCATCATCATTAGTCCTTATCCGCGCCAGGTGGCGCATCAGGGCTCCTTAAGAGGTTTCCATGGACAACAGAGGGTCTTGGGGGGTTATCACTCGAATGGATACTCCAAACTAAGGTGAGACATTTCGTGATACATATACAATGTAACATATCTCAAAATTATCGTGACGTTATTTAACAATTATTCACCGAAGTGGAGGTGACCCTGAGGTGAATAATTGTTTTAGTATATACCACACAAGCTGAAAAGTTAGCGGACTAAAACATTACTTTATGTGTGACAATATACCGACAAGCGGTCGGAAATTGTAAAATCTCGCGCGCCGGCTGCTCGGAGGTGAATAGGGAGTTTAAGCAAAGCCGTATTTGAGCGACGTACGTCAACCGGAAGTGGACATTTCTCATATCTGGGCAGTGGTTGTGCACAAATTTTCACATAAATCGTCTCTATAAGAGTAAAGACACTTAGTAATACAAATCTGGTAGCGCCAAGAGGAGTAGGAACTTCCGGTTAACGTACGTCGCTCAAAAACGGCTTTACTTAAACTCCCTAATAGTACTTGCTAATCACCTCCGAATTAGGTCCGGTTCAAACGTCGAACTTTTCATGCGCCGATTTAAATTTCGATTTAAATTCGACCGGCTCGGTCGAATTTAATAGTTGGGTCGACCCAAATCAAATCGTCGAAGATAATTGATTCAAACGTCGAAATTCTCATGTGCCGAATCTAATGCCTAAATTATTTCAATGTATTTTCGGAAAAAACATTAAGAGTCACATTTAATTCGACGCATTTAATTCGACCTCTGAATCAACGTCGAATTTTAATTTACTTGGGTCGACCCAAAACCCCCGGGTACACGTTGTAACATTGTTAGAAGAACACGTCCCAACATTGTTGTAAGAACGCTTCTAACAATGTTGGATACGCATGTAACATTGTTGAAAACACGTCGCTTCGGGGGTCTGACTTCAACAATTTCCACCTCTGCCATTAGGCTCTCGGATTGGAGACTGGGCCCTTAACTCTGATTGGTGTTTGCATCTGTTTGCAATACAACATTGTTGAAAGGGCGGTGACACGCTTCAACATTTGTTGTATGTTGGAGAAAATGTTTGATCGAAATCAAAACATTCTTCCAACGAAAAATGTTGAACAAACGTCATCAAACATGCATGCCACACGTTCTAACATTGTTCATTCAACAAATGTTTTATAACAATGTTTGAACTGTAGCCGAGGCTAAATAGACATTTGACTCGGCGCATGAAAAGTTCGACGTTTGAATTAGTGCGCGCGAAAAGCACTATTCACTTGTGTGGTATATACTAAATGTCAATGACCGACAACCTCAGTGTTAGCCCGAAACAAAACTCTGCTTAAAGGCAGAGAAGAACTGAGTGGTTTAGACAATGATCTCTAGTGATTAGGCCTAAGCGCAGACTCGAAATGGTTAGCTTTCATATATTGTTGTGGTGACACCATAGAAATTTGTTAAGACTTGCCACTCTCGTCAGCTATCAATCGTTGGTGCAGTGGATATGGATATCATTGTGACGCCTATAACCCGAGATCGACCCTTTACTAAAGATGCATTCAAACCAGTCGCTCGGCATTTTAATCTTCCTAGCAATTCCAAACAACACATTTCGATAGCCGGCCTTTCCCTAAACCAAGGTACCACGGAAAGCCGTAAAAATCTTGAGCAAAAGTTGATCTTTCAAATCGGCACTCTTAATCCCCACGGTATCAACGAGCGCTTTTCATTCAATTAATTTATTCCTGTTTTTCACGTTACCATGTTACCACCAATAGCGTAGCTCTATTTTTCTGTATATAAACCATACACAACACACAATCACCTCGATTCGCTGCGACGAAGGGCTAACGCTCGAAACGTCAGCTAATCGAATCCCTATACGGTGGTCAATTTACATTATCAATTCCGTTGATAAACCAAATGTTCGTGTTTCACTCCCCCACCGACGCACCATCACAGTTTTTTTGGAAACTAATCCCCCTTAAAATTTACTAAGATCGTTTGGCACTTTATATAAACAGAACTAAGTGTGTGACCTGACTTTGGAGTATTCATTCTAGTCACGATCTTTCTTGGGGACAGGTTGGCAGCCCATCATCTAGCCTCTACTCAACTTTGAAATGTATGGAGGGGATTAGTTTCTAAAGAAACTGTGGTGCCGCGTCGGTGGGGAAGTGAGACACGAAAATTTGGTTTATCAACGGAGTTGATAATGTAAATTGACCACCGTACAGGGATTCGATTAGCTGACGTTTCGAGCGTTAGCCCTTCGTCGGAGCGAATCGAGGAATTGTGGGTTGTGTATGGTTTATATACAGAAAATGGAGCTACGCTATTGGTGGTAACATGGTAACGTGAAAAACAGGAATAAATTAATTGAATGAAAAGCGCTCGTTGATACCGTGGGGATTAAGAGTGCAGATTGATCAACAGTCAGCACTACAGACGTCACAAAAGGAAAAGAATGACAGAATTCCATTCACCCTCACATTTCACCCGCATAATAACCCAGTTAAAGCCATCATTCTTAACAACTTTAAGATACTGCAAAATGATCCAGAAACTGCTAGAATCTTTTCGGAACCACCGCTGATTTCATTCAAACGCGACAAAAATGTAGGTAACTTTCTAGTTAAAAGCGCATTCAAAACAACTGAACAACCTGGCACTTTTAAATGCGCGCGCTCGCGATGCAAAACTTGTCCTTTCATTCAAAACACTGACAAAATATCGGGCCCTAAGCGATCTGTTAAGATCACTGATCGTTTCACGTGTACCTCCGCAAATGTTATCTATTGCATAACCTGCACATTATGCAAAAAGTTATACATCGGCGAAACAGGAAGACGACTAGGTGACCGATTCCGAGAACATCTTCGTGATGTTGAGAAAGATGACAAAGACGCATCCAAACCTGTCGCTCGGCATTTTAATCTCCCTAACCATTCCAAACAACACATGTCAATCTCCGGCCTTTCCCTACATCAAGGTACCACGGAAAGCCGTAAAAATCTCGAGCAAAAACTGATCTTTCAAATTGGCACTCTTAATCCCCACGGTATCAACGAGCGCTTTTCATTCAATTAATTTATTCCTGTTTTTCACGTTACCATGTTACCACCAATAGCGTAGCTCCATTTTCTGTATATAAACCATACACAACCCACAATTCCTCGATTCGCTCCGACGAAGGGCTAACGCTCGAAACGTCAGCTAATCGAATCCCTGTACGGTGGTCAATTTACATTATCAACTCCGTTGATAAACCAAATTTTTGAAATGTATGGTTTGCGACCCAGAATCCACACCCTTTCTCAGACCGCATTCTTCAATTTCACAATATCTGTTTCAGTGCATTTACAGAGCTGGCGCTAAATCCATACCCATTCTATAAACCCATATCCATTTTAACCAACCTGGTTAAAATCCTAATTACCATTTTTTTAGTGTGTGTGAAATTTTGCTTTGAATTTCTTCGAGAAGTTCGTTAGCTTTATCAAACGTTCGAGGGAGTTTCTCATCAGATATCTCAATACACATTAGTCGGATTTAAAAATTCTGCTTTTTAAATTTTTCATCCCACTTTTTGCGCACATTTGGATGTAGCAATGAAACAACGTCCTAGTGTTTGACATATGGCATCATAATTAACTTTGTGAAATTCCTGAAACAGCACAACGCGAGACTCTCTAAGCTCTCTACAATTAACCACCGCCGAAAGTGGCGGGGCTTAAAACGTAAACATTGCAATAGAGCTCAAAACGGAAAAGAACTTTACTGGACTGTGTAAACTTCCCATTTTGATACTTACTTGGCACAAAGAAGACCTCATTTTTACCGTCGCAATTTTGGCTTAAACTGATGTATTTTCTTCGCCATATTTTGAGGCATTTACATTCCCCATCGGCCAAAGTGAACAAGCTGCAGAGTTCTGTTCTTGCTGCCCAGGCGCATTGTTTCCGTCTGTTATCCTCTCCAGGCATGCGATATACCACTTCATTATCAATCGTTTTCATTTGTCCGTAACCTGACTGGAGGCACCCGATTGATCCATATGCCACCTCTGGAGCATAACCTACAAGCGAAGTATTCAGCATGCCGCACAGTCAGTGATTACCGTGAAAGCTTTTCACGTACCCTCTCATATCCCAGTTAGGGAGACATATATGGGCACGTCCTTTCTCCTTCCCGTGGGTTAGGGACATATTTGGGCATATGTCCCCACCCGTTTCCCTCGGGTTAGTGTGACGTATTTGGGCCCAGTAGCTCGAAGGCCAATTAGCACTGCTGATGCCTGATTCACATTTAGCCAAGGTTTTCATATCGCTCGCGGTCAATGTTTTAATGAGCAAATTCAAGCAGTGGGGTAGCTGAGCGAAAAGAAAGAAATAGGCGAAATAAAATCGCGAGCCGAGCGGGAGACACAGGGAGGGGAGGGGGCTCAGCTAGCCTTGCTCGCCGATGTTTTTTCGCCTCTTTCCTTCTTTTCGCTCGTTACCCTACTGCGGAGTCTGGTCCCAGGCTAATTCAAGCTCAAGGTAAAGAAAAATTCAAGTTAAAACTTCAGGTGGAAAATCTTCCGGAGATATCCTTATCAAAATCGTAATTGAGCTGGAATCAAGTTCGCATTAACGGAGGATAAGCTTATAGAGCTTTGAGCAGCCCTGTGGCTTCAGACCTCAGGGGTAGGAATCATTAGGAAGGAAAGCAAAAAGCAGACAGCAGGCTAGGGTGCTTCTCTACCGCTCAACACTTTTTAAGAAAATTCCGGGATTTGAAGGCAATCTGTGCATATATACACTAACTGAATATCCATGCAGTAACACCCCCTTGAGGGTCCCTTTTCCTTGCTCGTTTGGAAATAACTAGCACAGTGTTCAAGCTACCGTGTTTCTGCTTCGGAATATATTGCTGCCACCCCTGAAATGCACCAATTACTTCTTAATTATTTTTAAAGGGGCAGTGTCACTGGCTGTTAGTAAAAATCTGGCCGGAGCAAAGGAGACCTTTTTAGCGATAGAAAACGAAAATTAATGCCCAAATTTTCTTCAAAACGGCTATTTTAGCTCACGGAAATCATTCTTACGTGTTTTTAGTTACGCATAGCCAAGATGAAAATGAATGCCAACTTGAAAAACGTCGGGCCGACGTTTTCAAAGTTCTTCCCTTGCATTTTAGATGTACTTCGTAATCTGACTTAGTGTGGCTCGTTTTTCCTTTAAAATTCATTTGATTTTATCTTACTGGTGATTCAGAAGCAATTCATGAATAAAAAAAGTCACTGAAAATTGGTTTAATAATAATAATAATAATAATAATAATAATAATAATAATAATAACAATTTAGAACTTAATAATAATAATAAACCAGTGACAACTCCCATGATACAGCCCTTTAATGTTCAAATACATCATTTTGCTAATGATCAATTCCTGGTGAATTGTGGGTAGATCCAGTCCTTTGTGGGGGCAAACGGCCATTTTAGGACGTAATTTTGGCCGTTAGCCCCCACGAAGGACTGGATCTACCCACAATTCACCAGGAACTGATCATTAGCAAAATGGTGTATTGGCAACGTTACCGCGTGAGCAGTCGTAAAATTCCACTCTCATGGATGGTGGGTCTTGTTCCGGATGCCAATCTAACGGTTGAATACGGACGTACTGTGCAATGATCTTTGGTTTGGGTTTGACGTAAGCAAGGGTGTTCGCGTCTCTGTTAACTTGGTCAAACGTCTAGAGGAGAAAGATTACATAGGAAACTGTTTGCAATGCAGAGGGGATGAATAAAGAATGGGTCCATTAGTCATAAAAAGTGAGACATTTCGAAAGCCTTGAAAGTTAAGCCCCGACAGTAAACGAGAAATGTTTGGTGACCAAACATCATCAAACGTTATCCATATGGTGACCAAACATTTTACAGTTTGGCCACCCTGTTTGGTCTTATCGTGTTTGGCCGTGTTTGATAATCGTTTCGCCGGGGCTTCAAACATCAACATGTCTGGACTCCAAACATTTGCCGTTTGGCCAGGGTTTTAAGCTGCGGCTGTTTAAGGTGGTGCGATAACATAGAGAAATTTCATCTTCAACCCGCAGTTCAGGATATGTGAGTTAAAAAGTCAAGCACTTTACTGACAAATAAAGAGCAAAGGACAGATCAGCGCGGAAAAACTTCCCAAGTCACAGGTTTTCTTTACTGTTTTGTTTTAGTTGTTGTTGTTTCTTGTTTTTTGTTTGTTTGTTTGTTTGTTTGTTTTTTTGTTAGCAAGTGTTTGCTTGCCTTAGTTTTTTCACTGAGCTGGGTTTTCATTCAGATGCATAACGAGGGTCAAAATAATCAGACCGAGCCTGTACAAGGAACACAGCGCAAAATACGATCAAGTCAGATCAGTTTTATTGGAGTATCAAAATGATGCAGCAGAAGCTGAATTTCTTGGAATTCTAGGCGACGCCTTGTTATTTACACCCCAACCCCCCCCCCCCCCCCCGCCCCCTTCCTCCCACCCTCATAAACATTTTAAGTACTGGTTTTTACCTGTTCTAGCGGGTTCACCAGACGGTTATTTCTGTAGATGTTGTTGTAACTTATCTTGTACTTTATCACCCATTTTGCCTTGGATCCTTCCGTAATACCTTGTGTTGCTATACGCGTTATCTTAGTCCACCTCAAGCCAAAATCGATCTGAAGCCATTCGGCGCCACTCGCACTGCCGGCTGTCCAAGCTGCTGGAGAGTTCAGTCTCCCAGGGCCACGAATCAAAGGGTCGGATTGCGAGGAGGCTGTGATTTGCTCGTCTAAGATTGCGTGGTTTTCCATTCCGTAAGCTTGGCAATCTTTTTTTTATTTGAGAAATCGAAACAAACGAAAACTGCTCTTGATACTGTTAAGAATAAACATCAAATGAAGAATGATCCTCGCAGTTATGAACGCAATTTATGCGATTGCGAAAAGAAGCCTGAAAAAAATTCAGGACTTCAACGTTGAAGTCCTGAATTTTTTTCAGGCTTCTTTTCGCAATTGCATAAATTGCGTTCATAACTGCGAGGATCATTCTTCATTTGATTTCATTTCCGCAGTTCATATATGATTCATTTCATATATCATTCACAGAATAAACATCGCTAAGTACTTTTCCAGTAAGTGTCGGAGGTCGAGACACGGGTCGCTTCGTTTTTGTTGGGAATTAAAAAGTCCTTAATTTCTTTAGATTTTTGGATTCAATTGTTATGAAAACGGGTATTTTCTTTGCTAAAAAGTAATCGGGAAATTTCGCAGCAAGGGAAATCAATTGCGACTTGGGCATTTAGCTTCAACCAAACGAATAAACTTGTGTTAAGTTTTCCATCTATCTATCCCTCAATTTCTCGGAAGCAAAGTATAACTAAAATTTTTAATAAGCGCAACCGTGCAACGTGCCACATATCAAACGAATTTTATCAGGAGTTCTCTTTCGAAGATCAGAGCGAGAAGATCTGGGTACGAAAATTAAAAGACGCCCTGACATAAAGCGTGTAAACAAAGTTTACTGCTCATTTGCTCAAGCAACGGAAAAGCCTCACACCTTACTGAGATTATTAACCTGCTGGTTGACTGACTCAATGACCGACTGATGGACAGTTGCCAGACTGACGAACTGACTGGCTGACTGACTGACTGACTGACAGACAGACAGACAAAAGCGATTGGTGGATTGCTTAATTGGTTGGAGGTTCGGATGGTTTACCGGCAATAATTTTGCCAGAGGTTCGATATTCCTTCACTGTCTTCAATGACTTCCAAGTTGACATCATGTAAAATAAGAATTTACCTTTCAGATAGTAGACAACATTAGAATCAATTCCTCCTTGTTTGTCCGTACAGTCCTCAGGATCGGGGTGTTCGCCGAAGTAAAACGTTGTTGCGTCATAACCTAATAAGGACAACAAGAACACCTCCATAGAGCGTTTTCAATTCAATGCCGCAAGTTATTGGCGTCTACGTTGCCGGGTTTTGTTTTGCTCTGCTTCTTGATTGGCGAGAAAACCAGCCTCACTTATTCGACCAATCAGAAGCATAATCAAGTCCAATCGTCACAAATCCGCACTATTTTCCCGCGCTTTGCGCCAGTGATATGCATATGGTTTAAATTATGACTTGTGCTGTTTACCAGTGGTTCTGTTTGACCTTTAGTGTAAAGCGTTATAACACAATAAATTAATTGAAGGTAAGACACTGGTGTTTCCCAAGGTCTTTTGTGGCGGATTTAGGGCCTTTTATTTACTAAGCTACGAGGCAATTTTATATGCGCAAATAACAACGTTTCTCAGCAAGAAATTGATTCATAGCCAAGTTGCAATTTAGGGCGTTTTCGTTCACGTGACTACCGGCCGTGTTGGTTTGCTGAAACAAAAGAAAGTATTTGCATAAAAATAAACTTTGATTCCCAGAGGTTTAGTTTGGGACATCAACATGGGCGCTGTGAGGGCGTGTGAAAACTCTCTATAAAATGGTCTTAGCGCTCGTTATCTCATCTTTTTCACTAACGGCCTCCCGACGGCCGTTTCTCGAAAGCGCCATTAATTTTCATGGCCAGGCAAAAATCTTTTCAAACCCCTTATTGCGTTCGACGAAGGAAGAACGCTTCCTAATCTTCTGGGTTGCCTGTTATCGCGTAGGTGTCCTGTGCACGCAAGCGAAAGCTGACCCGTGTTTTTTCGTTCCATGGTTTACCTTTTCGGCGCCATTTTGAATGACGTCACAATTTCGTTGCGCAAAGCATTCTGCCTCGTGCTTCGCTGTTTGTCGGACGTGTTGGAAGGTTCATAATAATAATAATTGCGTTCGCAGAACGCAGTTCTAATCCAGACTGAATCGAGATTTTTGGACAATGGTTGAATGGTTGAATGGTTGGGTCTTGACAAGAGCTGCCCCTGCAATCTGCAAGCAATCTGCCGGGGCAAACAAGAATGACATCATCGCCAAGCCAACTGAAAAGCTTTCAAAATGGCGGCCGTCGGCGAGGAAGACAATGAGCTGCTACAGCCTCGAAATGGCGAAAGTAAAAATGGCGGCGATACAACTACAATGAGTGGAAAATTCAGCAAGTAAAAGCGGAATTGAATCGACGAAATGTTTCGAAATCAAGACCTGTTTGATCGAGTTGTTGAACACGATGAAATTGGGGTTCTGCCAGAGACTTCTGCTAGCAGGGAAGGTTCTTTGTGGCGACGATTGGCGATTGAAGTGGATGATCTGCCACCTTACCTCTCAAGAAACGACCTCGACCTCGAATTTGTTATATCAGGATAAACAAATGTCTGAGAAATATTTTGTACACCTTTTTACACCACGGATCGGTCATTTCGATTTCGTCACTGAAACAAACAAATATGCCATGCGAAGGAACAAACCATGTTGGGTCGGAACAAGTCCTGAGGAGCTGAAGGAATGTCTGGGGATTACTGTCTGGATAAAGCTCAAACAATTGCCGATTTCTACAATAATTTGTTCGTTGCTGCTACAACTATTTTCAGAAACATTAATAACAATAATATTTAATATCGTGTTAGTCAAAGTTGATATTTTTGAGGCTTTCCAAGATGCTGTCAATATGCTTTTAGTGTTTATTTGTTTATTTATTCTATCAGAAGCATATAACCTCGAAGCGTCTAAATTGCCCTGTAATGTTTCGAAACAAGCTGGGGTTTATCAGCCGACCAATCAGAAGCACAGATGCAATTTAGCCCAAATATGGAATAAAGATTCATTTGGAAAAAATGGCGGCAGCTCGCAAAGAGTCCGTCAAAAAGCTCTCCAGAGCAAAAATAAAATCGATTAGCCTAACCGGGAAAGCGCTCCCGGAGGAGACTGTGGTTGAAAGGATATTCAGAGAGGCTAGAGCAAACTTCAGTTTTTTTTTAAATTCCAATACGGCAGCAAATGTGGATGTGCTGGAGGCGAGTGGACCGTTTCGTGGTTTGGTGAAGCGTTGTAATGATCATTTCTTTGATCTATTTTCCGAAAGAGTTAAGGGTTCGTTTGACAAGCATGCCTTAATACAGGTGAGGTGGTATGAATTTGTCAGGCAGGTGCTAGCTAGCGGAGATGTGGAGGAAATAGTGAAGGCGGTTCCATCGCGGGGCAAAGAGATAGTGTCGTGTATTCTGGAGAGTGTTGTGATCGCTGGTTTTAATTTTGTGAGGGAGAGTCAGGAAGCTACAGTTTCATGTACAGTCATGGTTGCTAGAGAGAGTATTAACATTTCTGAGGACGATGTTTCGCTTTTAAAGCTAGGTTCTGCGGCGGCACTGAAACTGAAAAAACGTTTGCGACAAATTGTCATAGAACTTTCGAGATCTAAACAGAGTCTCAAGAATATGATATGCATGGAAATTGACGCTCTTGAGAAAATGGAGGATCACGAAAAGACAAACATCCCCAATTTTCTGTACAGTCTTGACGAAGGAAACTTACTTAGGGCGTTTAGATGGAATAAGCGTCCCACTTTGGTCAAACCTGACCTCAACAAACTGTAATTTTCTTTTACAATGCATTGTTGACATTTGTTTACATTGCGATGCAGCTTTTCCCTGTACGATCACGCAAGGATCTCGAGTATCCATATTAGGAAGTAAATTCTGATTGGCTAATCTCGCGCGCTAATAAACCCCAGCTTTGCGACAGACCTAATCGCTTCAAGGTTATATGCTTCTGATTCTATATATTTATTTATTTATTTATTCAACGTGCTTGTATATGTATTTTATCTCTTCACTTATCCCATACTCACAATTATTATACTTCCTCTTTAAACAGTCCTACCCGCTACCCACCTAGATTAGCCTTAGCTTTTTGCGGGTTAGCGCTGTTTTGTATTATGTTGTTCATTTTAATAAACTTGAACTTAAACTTGACTTGACTTCAAAGATCATCATGGACCACATGGCCCTCCATATTGTGGTTTTAGGGTTAACATACCAAACCTACCAATACTCGAACGCACTTTCTAATCTACGATTACTACTAGTTTATAGATTGATGTCAATTTTTCTTTCATCTCAAGTGATACTCAGTGGAACGGAGGATCTCCAATACTTAAACAAAAGTGAAATTTACCCCTCTGCTCCCACTAAATGATGCAGAAAATTGCAGAATTACAGTTCACTTGAAAAAACAGAGCGAGAGAGGTGCTTATTGCACTTACTTCTGAATAGACTGAAAGCCTGGGATCGAGTGGCCGTGCAAGTTATTGGGGGGTTGTTTTTGCCGCAGTGTTTGTTCACTTTTAATAGCGCCTCCCAAAAAGCACCACAATCACCCGCGCGGTACTGTTGATCCCAGTCTTCAATCACGTGATATATAACATTGTACCTGAATAACAATGCTTGTTGCCATCAACAGCAAACAAGTTGAATCCTTTTTTCCAGCTGCACCAAGAACATTTTTCAAATGCCTGCTCCCTTGTTTCACTAGGTTCGTTGAAAAGCCAGCAATCTGTATTATTTTCTAGGGATCTAATTGCAAATTTTTCTTCGCCTTTCGGCGTAACAAACTTCGTCTTGAAGCAGCCAAATTTTCCAATTGATAAATATCCGGGCTGATTCTCAACTGTAATAAAGAAATTTCTATTATAAGCCAGATGAGATTAAATACGAAACTTGAGACAGTTTGACTGGTTTCTTCCTCGTCACAGTAATAAAAATATACTTTATTGAAAACACCTACGAATTCAAGGATAAAAGTCATAATTAATGGTAACGGTAATGGATTTATATACCACACATACCATATAGTTTCATGGCGGTTTACAGTTCTTCTCTAGGGTGAGATCGGACGTCAGCCTTCCCCCTCTCTATTAAGTCCCCCTCTCTAATAAGGTCCCCGTTAATGAGGCCTGAAATTAACTAAGCCCCCTCCCCCCGCTGGGGAGGGAGGGTAATAGAGCTTTTACGGTAGCTATCACCTTACATATCCTTATTACAAATAGCAATTACATAGACAAATAGACTTCATACAAATTGACATGGCATTGAAAGAGTAATTAGAAAAATGGGGAGTCTGGATACGATTTCGTCTCCTACTAATCCATTTAGGGTTAACAACTTTTTTTTATAAAAAAAATTGGCCGTCATGATAATATGAAATATATTTCAAATAAGGCTCTACTTCGCAAACTTACTTAATGTGTTAGATTGGGTACCCTGTGTGCCACGTTGGCCTCTCCATATTTGGTATGACACGAGGTCTTGGATTTGATTAAAAACTGGTTGTTCCGCCATCTTGGTTTCGTTCTCTTGTGTTCCACGTTTTATTGCGGTATTTACCCAATACACAACAAATTGGCGACGAGGATTGGGGATACTTTGATCAAGCACAGGCGGAGAAGCAGCAGGAGGTTGTTTAATCACTTTAAACCTGCGAAAAATGCCCGACAATCCACCGACAAATCAAACCATCGGCAAAGTGACCAAGTATGTTGTGGGGACGGATTGGGAGTCCTACACCGAACAGTTGGATTTTTACTTTTTGGCAAACGGCGTCGGGGACCCCAAGACTAAGAAGGCCGTTCTTTTGACGAACCTTCCAGCGGAGACTTATCAATTGGCGAAGGACTTAGTCGCCCCCGCACAACTGAAGGACGACGGCATTACGTACGATGCTATTGTGGAGCGAATGCAGAAACAACTCAAGCCCGAAAGGTCAGCTTTGGTAGCAAGATATGAGTTCGATAATCGTTCTCGGAATCCCGGTGAGTCTGTCAGCAATTATGTAGCCACGCTTAAACACCTTGCAACTGAATGCAAATTCGGTGAGGCCATGAGGACCGAACGCCTTCGTGACCGTTTGGTGTCGGGGATTCGTGATTCCAAGATGATTTCCGAGTTGTTGAAAGTGAAACTCGCTGATCTCTCTTTCGATCTTGCGGTTCAGAAGTGTTTGGCTATAGAGCAGGCTAATAAAGATGTCCAAGTTCTTCAGGGCGAACAGAAACATGACAACTCTGTCAATAAACTTGCCATGGCCAAACCCGGGGAAGACCAGGTCCCACCCAAGCCGCCTCAAAAGACACAGGGTCCTCGAGGTAAAGATTCCAAGCAACCTAAACCCTGTTACCGCTGTCTGGGCTCTCACAACTCACAGAAGTGCCAATTCATCAAGGAGCGTTGTTACCATTGTGGCATCATTGGCCACACACAAAGGGCTTGTAGGAAGAAACAAGCCTCCCCAAAGGGAACTGTGGCTGGAGTAAATGTAATGGAAGATGATGATTCAGAAGAAAGCGAGGGAGAGTATGGCGATCTTTACCATGTTTCTGACAGCAGGAACAGGAAACCCATTTCTTTTAAGGTGTACCTTGAAGGTCGACCGGTGACTATGGAGCTGAACACGGGCTCTGCAGTGTCAGTGATGAGTGAAGTGGTGTATCGCGAGTACCTGCGCCATGTTCCTTTGAAAGATACGTCTTTGAAGTTACGCACTTACACAGGTGAATCAGTTAAACCCTTAGGATTTTGTCACGTGACTGTGGACTACAAGGGACAGTCCAAGGAGCTCCCAATTTATGTGATGAAGAATGATGGGCCCACCCTTTTTGGCAGAGAGTGGTTAGAGTCCATTCAACTCAATTGGCCGTTACTCCAATTGGAAACCTCAGACACAACCCCAGCCCTGGATGAAATTTTGAATAAACATGCCGGCGTCTTTTCAGAAGGCCTGGGCAAGATGAAGAACATTCAGGCTCGTATTCACCTGAAAGAGAGTGCTCAGCCTCGATTCTGGAAGGCTCGCCCCATTGCATTAGCTCGCAAGCCATCTGTGGAGGCAGCACTGGATGAGTTAGAAGCAGAAGGGGTGATTAAGAAGGTAGCGACTAGTGAGTGGGCTGCACCTATCGTGACCCCGGTGAAAAAGGATGGCAGTGTGAGGGTATGTGGTGACTTCAAGGTAACAGTTAACCCACAGCTGAAGGTGGAAGAGTACCCCCTCCCACGTATTGAAGATATCTATGCCAGCCTAGGTGGTGGGACATTGTTTAGTGTTCTGGACTTGCGTCACGCCTATTTGCAAATGGAGGTTGAAGAGCAGTCTCGACCACTCCTCACTATTAACACAACGCGTGGTCTGTACCAATATCAACGCCTGCCCTATGGTGTTGCATCAGCACCTGCAATCTGGCAACGGGCCATGGATCAGATTTTACAGGGTATCCCAGGGGTTTTCTGTTACCTGGATGACATCATCGTGACCGGTCGTACCATGGAAGAACACCTCGAGCGGTTAATTGCAGTGTTAAAGAAGCTGGAGGAGTATGGGTTAAAGGCTAATCGAGAGAAGTGCAAGTTCCTGAGAAGTTTTGTAGAGTATCTGGGTCACGTCATCTCCGCCGAAGGGCTACACCAATCCCCCAAGAAAGTTAAGGCCATCACCGAGATGCCAAGACCTCAGGAGGTCACACAACTGCGCGCTTTCCTTGGTATGGTCCAATACTATGCCAGGTTCCTACCTGACCTGGCTACACATCTGGCTCCACTGCATCGGCTGTTGCAGAAAGATGCGAAGTGGTCATGGGGTGCGGAGGAAGAAGCCAGCTTCAGTTTGGTGAAGGAGATGCTGCTACAGGACAATGTTTTGATGCACTATGACCCAGACTTGCCGCTAGTCCTAGCGACAGACAGTTCCTCGTATGGCCTTGGGGCTGTTTTATCGCACCGCACCCGAGAGGGAGAAGAGCGACCCATAGCCTATGCGTCCCGTTCACTTTCTGAAACCGAGAAGAAGTATTCGCAAATAGAGAAGGAGGCGTTGTCCCTGGTGTGGGGTGTGAAGAAGTTTCAAACGTACTTGGAGGGTCGTCAGTTCACCTTGTTAACAGACCACCAGCCCCTGAAGTACATAATGGACCCTGGAAAGGCGGTGCCAGTCACAGCAGCAGCCAGGATTCAACGATGGTGCCTGTTCTTAGGTGGTTTTTCATACAGCATTGAGTTCCGAGGGACAAAGCAGCATGCCAATTGTGACGGGCTATCACGTCTTCCCCGTCCGCAGGCACCTGCTGACAAGCCTGATGAAGTAGAAATGTTTCACGCAACGGTGGTTGAGGCCTTACCCGTCACGGAAAAGGAGCTGCGAATGCAGACCCGGAGAGACCCAGTGCTTTCACGTGTTCTGGAGTTAGTACAGCAGGGATGGCAGGGGGCAGAAGTCCACCCAGAGCTCATTCCTTATGCTCATCGTGGTAATGAACTTACAGTGCATCATGGGGTTCTGATGTGGGGCAGTAGAGTGGTTGTTCCAGTCAAACTGAGAGACAGGGTCCTAGAAACACTTCATGAGGGTCACATTGGTATGGTCAAGATGAAGGGTTTGTGCAGGGGGTATGTTTGGTGGCCTAACATTGACAAGGACATTGAGGGCGCGGTCAGAAATTGTGAGGGATGTCAGGAGGTAGCCAACAATCCTGCTCGCGCCCCGCTGCATCGGTGGGAGTACCCAGCCCTTCCCTGGCAGAGACTTCATGTGGATTTTGCGGGGCCAGTGCAAGGAAAGATGCTCATGGTCGTAATTGATGCCCACAGCAAGTGGCCTGAGATTTTTGTGATGGAGAGCACCACTGCTGAGGCGACTGTCAGTACACTGCGCTCCTTGTTTGCGCGCACTGGACTCCCGGACCAGATTGTGTCAGATAACGGACCGCAGTTCACCTCGGAAGCCTTCCGGAAGTTTACATCAGCGAATGGTGTTAAGCATGCCATGGGTGCTCCTTACCACCCCTCCACCAATGGCCAGGCTGAGCGATTGGTACAAAGTTTCAAGAAAGGTGTTAAAGCTGACAAGTCTGGTAGAACCCTTCAACACAAGCTGGATAGGTTCCTGTTGGCCTACCGGTCAGCCCCTCATGCAACTACCGGGTTTAGCCCTGCACAGCTTCTCCTGGGTCGTAATCTCAAGACTAGGCTGGATCTCATTAAGCCTGATGTCAAGAGGGAGGTCGACAAGAAGTTACTTCAGTCCAACAGCAGTACCTTGAAGTCTTTTGACCCCAACCAGAGTGTCTGGGTACGCAACTACCGAAGAGGACCAAAGTGGGTCCAGGGCACTGTGATTGAGCAGGCAGGTCCCGTCCTATACCGAGTCAAGGTAAATGACCTAACCTGGAAACGTCATGTCGAACAGCTGAGAGATGGGAACCTTGGCCCATCCGCGTTGGCAACAAGTAGTGATGATTCTGTCCCTGATGTAATGGAGCAGGTCGTACCTGAAGTCATGGAGACCAATGAATCAGATGTACCACCCCAGCTGGGTATGCCCCGGGAGGAGGTTCATTTTCCAGAGCTGACAAGTCAGGAGCGCACCTCTGAACAAGAACAGATTACCACACGGGCCGGCCGAGTGGTTAAACCACCACAGAGATTCAAGGACTATGTTTGCAATTGAGGAGAACTGAACTGAACTGAACTGTTGTGGCAATGTCAGCCACGCTATTCCTTTTGGTTAACTTGACACTGTTCCTGTTTTGTTGTTTAAGTTTATTTTGTTTCATTTGTTTATTTATTCATCTTGTCAGTTGTCACATTTTGGGATTGTTATTTAGACGGAATTCGTTTTGTTCTTACCGCATGTCAGAGTTTTGAGGGGAGGAAATTGTTAGATTGGGTACCCTGTGTGCCACGTTGGCCTCTCCATATTTGGTATGACACGAGGTCTTGGATTTGATTAAAAACTGGTTGTTCCGCCATCTTGGTTTCGTTCTCTTGTGTTCCACGTTTTATTGCGGTATTTACCCAATACACAACATAATGTACCGCTCCACCCTTGTTCCAGATCCCGCAATTTACCTTTTCCAGCGGATCGGACAAATTGGACCGCGAAGGCCTTGCTCACTGAGCCTCCCTTAGCCGTTGGATAAGGGTAACACGGTCCTGGAATTGATCACCTTAACACCTCTTAAAACCCTGCTTTCACCCCTGTTCGAACGATCCTTATCCGCTGCCGCGGTTAGAGCCCTGACCCTCCTTGCATTGTTTACTCTCATACTACGTTAAGAACCTTGACTTTGCGGGACAGCAACATGATTGAAGCCGATAAGGTAGAATTGAAACAGTGGACAGCTGTTTCGTCCATAATGGGACTTAAAAGCACAGAGTCCTTTCCAATCGTTATTGTTGTTACCAAATCGGTGAGCTAGACTTTTCACGAGGACAATGCTCCAGCCTCGCTCACCTCAAAATTCGCCCGCTCTTTACTTCGGCGATAGTCTGTACAGAGGGTGCAAAATGAGCCTTCTTATGTTTAAGGTTAACCATTCTAAGAAATCACCTCTCAACTGTGTACTGTTATCAAACTATGTAGCGAGTATTACAACCATATTATGATCAGTTCATATTCACATTGCAAACATGTATACCTTATATTTAAAAGCTCTATTAAGCCCCCGGCGGCTTATTTCATTTTAGGTCTCATTAACGGGGAGCTTATTAGAGAAGGGGGCTTAATAGAGAAGGGGGGCTTATTTCAAATCTTAAACACCCTGTTTTCGCCTTACAACAGTTTTGGTACAAAACTCAAATAATTACAGTGAAATTTTGTTATCTAATAAAGAGCAGCCATCACTATTACGTGTTTGAATGTATATTTGCTTAAAAACAAACAAATTGGGCCACATCAAGGTGATTACTAAAGAGGAAATATGGGGGACTAATTACAAAATTTCATGTCCCAAAAGGGGTAGGGGGGCTTATTAGAGAAGGGGAGGGCTAATTACAAAAACCGACTTGCAAACGAGGGGCTTATTAGAGAGGGGGGCTTAATAGAGACAGGGGGCTTAATAGAGCTTTCACGGTAATTCACATACCACAAGGCGTGAAGTTAAAAAGCTTCATTATGTCGTTGAACACCAAGCTCTCATCCAAACTGCCATCTGCTTTGTTTCCGTCGATGACGGTATCAGCGGCAGCATTGAGTACGTTGCGAGGAGTTTGGTTCCGCGACTTCCGTCCTACGGCGACAGCGATGATATACAAGTCGTCGGGCTAAAAACGAGAAATGTAACAATTGACTGACACAGTGGAAATTAGAATAAATTAACGAAACCACGGAACAGAATCACATTTAATATGTTCTGGATACCAGGAAGAACAGAATGGAGGAGAGGAACATCATACGGATTTTAAGTATGGCCGCTCGGTGTAGAAGAATATGCGTTCTTCTGGTGTAGTTGCGAGAAAAATATTGAATTGACTTTAATCGTTTTCTCACCTTTGAGTTCAACAAATCGTATACCAGTTGAGGGCTGTAAGTTTTTCCATCCGTAAACATAATCACGATGTTAGGGGCAAATTTTCTTTCCTTTTTTTCTTTGAAGGCGTTTCCATAAACATCAAACGCCTTTTCCAAGGCCTTGTCAAGATAGGTTCTGTTATGCAGCCCTTGTAGCTCCTCAATCCGTTCGTCGATACGGACTGATCTTCCACTCTTCCATTCTCGGAATTGTTTCGCGTCTAAATAATGAGCCTGTTCCCCAAATGGTACCACGAGGAGGCGAGTCTGAATAGGAGCCACGTAGAGCCTGCAGCGTAAAGTAATAACAGTTTCTAGTGACTCAGTCGTGAGAGCTGAATTCGAACGCGCGCTAACCTTAGCCTGGGGGATTCTAGAGAACACAATTTCGTTATAACAGGGTCCCCAAGCTGATTGAACTTCTCAAACGCGGCCTCTAGGCTACCAGTAAACTGGTGGAGTGACTAAACTTGCCTTTTTGAGGCATGGAGCTCTTAATAACTTCTAAAAAATAGTAACCAGAGTTTCTAGGGTAACGTTTTTGGACAGCAGAAGTTTGAAAAGTCATGAAGCTCATCCCGTTTAATCATTATTATTTAGTTAATAATTAAGTTAATAATAATAATAATAATAATAATAATAATAATAATAATAATAAACTTTATTTAAGAATGTCAATAACAACACCATTTACAAGGATAAATACTGGTAAAAAAATATAAAAGCTAAAATTTCATTAATTATAATAATTGCTTCTAATACTTCTACAGGACTCCTGTACTACTACCATTACCACTATAATATAATAATAATAATAATAATAATAATAATAATAATAATAATAATAATAATAACAACAACAAGGATCTGGAAATCAAGGACAAAAGTGGTGCCAGTGGTTGTAGGCACATTAGGTTCAGTGTCAAAAAAGCTGGCAGGCCACTTGGAGCAACTAGGAATTAAAAACCGAACAAGAACGATGCAAAAGTCGGCACTCCTTGGATCGGCACATATCCTCAGAAAAGTGATGGAAGTCTGAGGTCTCGGGATGAGACTTGACTGGATATTTCTTCCAGGGAAAATCCCTGTGCTAAATTCTAAATAATAAACTTCATTTAAGAATGTCAATAACAACACCATTTACAAGGATAAATACTGGTAAAAAATATAAAAGCTAAAATTTCATTAATTATAATAATTGCTTCTAATACTACTACAGGACTCCTGTACTACTACCATTACCACTATACTACTACTACTACTACTACTACTACTACTACTACTACTACTACTACTACTACTACTACTACTACTACTACTACTACTACTACTACTACTACTACTACAGTCGAGGGTGTTAGCCAACACCGACTCGAGAATCACGGATGGCTGCTCTCCACAGGTCGCTGTTGATCATAAGGGCGCGAATCTCGCCAGTGTTACTGAGTCCAATATCTCTTCTAAGGGTGTCTATGTAAGTGGTTGCTGGTCTTCCCCAGCTGCGAGTACCCTGCTGCGAATTACCACTATAATATAATAATAATAATAATAATAATAATAATAACAACAACAACAACAACAATAATAATAATAGCTTCTCGGATCTCTGGGTAGTGTGAACTGAGAAATGAACAACAACAACAACAATAATAATATTAATAATAATAACGACGACGACGACCACCACCACCACCTTTAAGAACGATTTCTTCTTAGATTTCATTTTTTTGCTCCCGGCTTTATGTCACATGTATTCTCGGATGAAAATTCTTAGCTCTCCCAGCATGACCTGAACCTATGATCGCACGATTGCTAGTTCGCTTGCTCTACCATTGACCTGCTACTTTTCGGGAGCTAAAATGTCTTAAAAGTTAGGGAACGTAACGACCGACACACCAATTTGCCGTGAAAGTTACATTACTTTAGACCATTAAACTAATCTACTGTTATCTTCCGTAACAATGTTGCAAGGGTTTGACTGGTCTTTGCGAACGACTCATCAACGACATCAATAAGATTCAAACAACAGACAAACCGATTGCGACTATTTTTACTAACAAAGAACCTACGGACATTTGACCAACCTGTCTAATATTTTTCGGGCTACCTTCTTCACTTGTTCAAAAACTGCATGGCCAACGCTCTCTGTTCGGTCCAGAAGCATCATCACATCCAATTTGTCACATGGGAAAGGGGGGCTAGCCTTGGAACCTGTGTAGAGAGAGAACTTGTGTTAACTGGTCATGTCATTGCGATTTCTATGGTGGATTGAAACTGAACCGAAACAAGAGAATAAAAACCAACCAAACACCAACACTTCTAAATTCCAATTCGATTCGGAATGCTCGAACGCTTAATACATGAGTCCCCGGCCTCGGGAGATTGGGCAACCACTCCTCACATGCACGCTATCGAGCTTATAAATAAATTGACTTGATTTGATTTGATTTGAAGTGTGCAGAGGGAGCTAAACTCTCATAACTGTGCCTCTGACAAGGATACTTTTCTCAAATGTAATTTTAGCACGAGGTCATAAGTCAATTTTGCGTTATGTAACAAGAACAAAATATCGTTATAGCATGGCGCGGAAGCAAAGAAATTGGAGTTAAAACTTATCACGGGGCATAGGGATTCTTTTTCTAACGCATTAAGGTTTTTAGACAAAATTAAAACCAAGCTACCTACACATCTTGAGCATTGAATTCAGTTCTATACAGCCAAGTCGTCTAGATCTAAATTCACAATTATAGAGATATGACAGCAATCACTGGGCATAGCATAATCAGCTGCTTGCTGTATTGAGTGGAATACTTCTTGTGGACGTCTATTATTTGGACTAATCACACTAAATAAAATATACTGTAATGGTAGTATATCATATCTAAGCATGTCAATCATGTCATATCATGTCATGTCATGTCATGTCATGTCATGTCATGTCATGTCATTTCGCTATAAATTAGACTTACTTATAGGTACAACTACCATGGCTGCCAAGAATGCCAAAGAAGATAATACCCACAAAGTCTTCATTTTAGTTCACTTTCTGTAAAAGAAAAAAATCTTATTACTACTACTCTGAAAAAATATATATATTCTTAATAGATTGTTTTTTCAAATTATGAGATGAATATCAAGGAAGGAACAACTTTTACATCTATGTTCTCGTAACATAATTTCGAAATTTGAATACAAACTTTGCCGTTTTCCCTTTCCTTTATTTCAAAGAGATCCCAATCTGACCCTGAATTCAAAAACCAGTCAGCTTCAATGGTATTCAGAAGCAACAGTATCTTCAATGGATCAGACCCACCTACAGGTTTCGTTGGCCAGCGGGCTTGAATAGAACGCCTCGGTAAAACTATTTTAAAACGTTTCGGCAAATGTTACCCTCGTCAAACTAATTCGTGATTTCCAACTCGTTCTATTCGCATAATGACATGGCTGAACAACCAAGAAGGAAAGCCGGTGTCCAGGTTTATTAATATAAGAGGTGGGGCGGGAAGTTCTCAGTTGTGGGCAAAAGCCTTGAAATTGGTGATTTCATGATCTCGATTTTAGACGACGGTGAACAAATGTACCGAAACTGGTGTTATTGCACCAATTCGCATCCTTTGTTTGCTTAGTCTGCTAATCCCAAAAAACAAATTTGGGATATTTGTTTTCAATAAAATTGTGAGATAATTCAGTTCTACTGTACAAACATGCGTCTTTGGAAATATTAAGAATAGAAAGTAAATTAGTTGAAATCCCATGTGCGGCTTTGTAACCGCCCAGCCCGCTGCCGACGTATAAAACGATCAACTGACTGAAATTTCTACAAGTACGTCCCTAACAAGAAATCTCTCTGAAGCCAACATAGTATCTATCGAGGCCAGGTTTAAGGTCAAATTTCAAACTGAAATGACAAATCTTATGTACAGAAACTTACAATATGAACAAACGTAACAGCGACAGAAACCAGCGAGTGGCAGTAAACTACGAAGCAATCTTTTTCTCCTTTTTTTTTTTCTCTCGTCCTAATTTATCTTGCTAATTGTCCACTTGCCAAGATTTTTTGACTCGTTACGATTTTTTTATCACCTCAAATGTGATTGCATTGTTTATGTTAATTTCTTTTTTATTGTTCTATTTTGTTCAACCAGGACGTATTATCTTGTTCGACTGAATGGCTCGACGATTCAATGAGTGGAATCACTAAAAATTACGGATGATTGAGCATGAGCCAAAGGCGGCGGACATAAACAATTAAAATGCCAGAAAGAAAGCTCACATTGTCATGTCGACTCTTTCTTTCTATTACAGTTGGTTTTCGTGTGATGTGATCAAAATTCTAATCCTTTCACTATTCAATGTTGATTAAAACTAGCAATAATTGCACAAAATTTTATAACCAGCAGTCGAATTTCCGTCATCCAAATAACTTTTCAGTATTTTTTACTACTTTATTTTAACATCCTTTTGACCCCTCCGTTAAATACCCGTGGTAAATAAATATTGTTGTTAAAATGCTGTTATTGTTGTTGTTGTGTCTTATGAAATGGCAAATCCCATTTTAGCTTTGAGTTTTCTGTAGCTGCCGGCACAACTTTGTTTCGGATTTACTGCATGAGCTCTTGAACCTCAGAAAAGACTGTGGAACTCTCAAGCACGCTTTAAAATTTATTGGTTCGTATCGAAAATTACACAAACACTCAGACAGTCCACTACAACGCGGGTGCACTTCAGGTTGAGAGCGGACTGATTGGTGTTCGTTCATTAATTTTTAACGTCCAAAATTTAATTTTTATTCGCTTTAAAACCTTCACGTTTCTCGCTTTCCCTTAAAATCTCCCCTTCTTCTCCTTCATAAACAATTTAAAAATGACCCAAAAATTCAGAGATATTTATGGGATTATGCACTACAAAATTATAATGGCTTTTTGGGATTGCATAAAATCTCGAGAAGATAATAAGGATAAAACTTTAAAAGTGACAAAAACGTGGCAATTTACTCCCCCTTATAAGCGACAAAACTATTTTTTTGTTGTTGTTGACAAGCTTTACCGTCTTAAGAAGTCTCCATGTGATAGTTCAGTTTCGAAGGCTTTCCGCAGCCGAAGAAGCACATTCAGTGCAAATCCAAATCTGTTACCCGAAGCCTTTTACAAAAAGGAAAACCGACATTTTGCCGAAATATCTGTTATCAGAGAAAAACAAAAACAAACGTATATATATTTTTGGTTTACCGGAGAACACGAGGATTACTCGTGTTTGTCGTCGATGAGTTATTATGACGGCAAAACATTGCCCCTGCCGATTTCTCTTCCAAGTTGTTTCGCCTTCGAGTAATAATAGGAATAATTTATTTACGCATATTTACAACAACTATATACAAATATAAATACTTCTAAAAAAGAAACAAATGTTTAAACTTCAATAAAATAAACGCCAGGGTAACCCCAGATGCCCTATAGCACGTATATTGACCGGGATAAAGTACAGAAATACCTCCCGTGCTTGGATCAGCGCAGAATGTCTCCTGTGCTTCGGTCAACGTGCTGTGCTTTTCAGATAGATCCTTGGACATCCCAAGTCTAATTTTTGTACAAAATTGCTGGTAAATCAGGGGAATAAATCTTCAAATAATATCATTTCACTAATGCTTTTCCAATTGAGCCATGGCTTCTTACCTACCTTTAAAACTAGCTTCTTACCAAGCAGAAAGTAAAATCTTCTGAATTAATTTCTTCACCCCTTTTTTGACTGAAGTGTTTAAAATCGCAGCCGCGTGTCGTTGTAAGGCTTGAAACTAATGCACCCTTTGGATCGACAATGAACTAACCATTAACGTGACGCAAGATTGACTTTATCCGTATCGTCCGCAAGGGTTAGGTTTCGCAAATTCATGAGCGCGGACGAAAAGGACAAGGCCTACTGAACTGAAAACAGCTGCGTGATACCATTTTCTTAAAATCGCATGCACGATATGAATCAGTTTTCAAATATATCTTATGTCTTCTGCTATTTATTTTTGCTGTTTCTTTTCAGGTGGGGCAGCCGAAGAGAATGTAATTCGCAAAATGCCTCAAAAGTGCCGAATGTTCTTACATCGTTGTGCGGCTTTTCAAACTAACACGATTTGTTTTCCAGGCAACAAAGACCACTGATTCATGTGTTCGGATTCATAAACTAAGAATTTTAGTGAGTCCTAGAAAATTTAAGGGAACGTAACCTTAAAATTCAATTTTTCGATGTCCTGCCGGGCTATAAATATACCTAGCCTTACTTTGTGATTTTAACGGCGTAACTTTTCCTTCCCGCACAGAAAGACTCAACTTCCTGAAGCGAAACATGAAAAGTTGGCTCGGAAAGAATAGTTAGTTATCCCAGCACACTTTTACTTGCAGCATAAGATCGATAAATAAAGAAACTGGAAATAATCATTTCCATCCAACTGTTCTTCTAAATTGTCACCTGCATTATTGGCGCTAAGGGTGAAACAGACAGATTTTGATCGCGCGCCTTCAAAGTGTCAGCAAAAAGTATAGCGCAAACTAAAGAATAATTATTTTCCATCAATGTTATTATTTCATACTTATAAACTCTTTTAACTTTCAATTAAGATATCATATTTGACAATTAAAAGTCCTAGAAAGTTAAAAATTATTATTAAAAGCCATGACTTGAAGATTATAAGTCAGCGAAATTCTAGTATCAGGTTGGCAGAAAATCTAAATTTGAAGGGATTTTCTCTTAGTTTTCGTCTGTTTTTAGTCAAGCGGAAGATTCAAAAGTTACTATATTTTCAGATCACCAGCAAAATACTTCAGCGACAAAATTGAGCGCTTTACTTCTTACGATGAATTTCCTACGATGAATTTCTCAGAAGAAACTACAGTGCTGTTCAGCTGCTACTTTTTGAACGGAAGAGGTAACAGACGTTGGCCAATGTGGGACTTAAGAACGGACTTTGCAGTTACGAAATAATCCCAGAAAACATTTCATCGGCTAATTTCGGTCATAATCAGGTTAGCTTAACTTAAAAAATCACTGAAAAAGCAAACTAAAAACAAGATGAACTTACGGTTGTCTTTTAATCTGATCAGCTCCACTGGCGACTTCCTACCGAACTGTGCGGTACCCGGCCTTTAATCCTTCCCTTTATGCAAGCCGGTTGATATTGAACGTGAAAAGTCTAAATTCCTAATTGGCTTTTCAAATGGAAGATTCTGCGCTCGCACTTAATTTTTTAATCGTTAACGCACGTAATCCAAAAGTGGTAACCAGTGGTTACAAACATTTAACTCTTACTAGTTTAAGCGAGGTTGGCGGCGTTTTTCCTCCAAAACCTCACCGAGACAGTGGATGACCAACTACCTCAATAATACTCTATTTATTGAAAGTGGACGATGCCTCAATTAACGTGTTAGTGGAAAAAGCACTCCTTAGAAAAGCAATTAAAAAAGAAATTAGCAGTACAGGGTTAAAAGAGTCTTAGCTTTTATGAATAAAACGTTGAAAGCTCTTTTGAGGCAAACTTTAACACGTCTTCTGGGATGGGTGAACACGCCTAGCAATCGTTAAGAAATTATCTTTTACTTGTTTTAGCCTCTGTCACTGGCTTCCTTCCAAAGTACTTCAGTCATTCAGAGATGTAAACGGCAAAGCTCTTAAAAGGTGTCAAAAATACAAATAACCCGCGCCAAAAATGAAATAAAATCACGAAAAAGAAAACTGAGAAGAAAGGAAAAACAAACTTGACGTTCGGTTACACTGGGGCATATGTGTCAGGCAACCTCTCTCCAGGGTGGCACCGTTTTTCCTCGAAAACCTCCACGCATTAAGTTGTAAGCCATTGAGACAGCTGATGACTCACTACTTCAATAATCCAGTCCGGCAGCGTGGACGATGCCTCAATTAACGTATTAGTGCAAAAAGGAATACTTAGAGAAGCAATTACAACAGAAATTAGCAGAACAGGATTAAACGAGTTCAGCTTTTATGAATAAAATGCTGAAACGGCTCCTTTGAGGGTGCATGAACTTTAACACGTCCGGATGGGGGGATATGGCGGGGTGAACACGCATATATAGCGATCGTTGAGAACTATCTTCTACCTGTTAACCACTTCCTAGCAAAGCACTTCATTCAGAGATGTTAGTAAAACTGAAAAACTTTAAAGGCAATTCTCTCAATGTCAAAAAAATATAACTCGTACCAAAGAAATCAAGATGAAATAACAAAAAAAAGAAAAAGAACTTGACATTGCCGCTTACGCTAGGCGATGTGTCATGCAACCTCCCTCGACACAACTTGTTATAAACAGAAGTGACAACTGAATGAGCCCAATGCAGCTAAACTCCTTAAATGAGCTACTGATCGGCAAACCACAGCTCAGAATTTGCACAAAAGAAATCTTATTATCGTAGGCTTGCTGTCGGATTGGCCGGCTTTCGCATACAACAACGTGGACAGGATACCGTCTCAATCGGCCTTATTACATTACTCATGCGCAGTGAGCGCATGAGCCTAAGGCATGTTTTCCCACCGTTTTTCTTTTCGGGTCACATGCATTGCGGTGTAATGCAAATTCATGTTCGCCAGCTCCCGATGCCCATTAGTATTGGCCACTTGAAGCCTCCTGTCACAAACCGTCCGATTAATTTCACTAATTTGTCAAACGCTTGCATTATATTGCAGAAAGGAAAAAAACAGCCAGTAACTGTCAGAACTGTTACGACATGGTTGACAGTAAATCGAATTGAAAGCTGACTATTTATTTATTTCCATGTATTTGCCATTTTTATAATGTTTACAAGAAATACGCCTAAGTTAGTGGCGAGAAGACCTCAGGAAACCACAAGGCTTATAGGAGAGGCCACCTCGAAGGATAATTGATAACAGTATAATTTGGCGCTGAGTGAGTGCGGCACGACCGATTCAGGATTGTTTAAATAAAAATTCTAACATTTTTTTTCTTTAAGGTAAGAAAACTTGCTGAACAGGTAATTGAAGTAGGGAGAGAATTCCAAATTATAGGACCTTGAAAGAGAATTGTAAATTGCTTAATGTTTGTACGACAGAAATGAGGGCGGTAACATCCAGCCGTTCTGGTGTCACAATTGAACTTGATTGCTTTTCTCAAACAAATTGAGGAACATTGGAGGCAACAATTGATTATGATAAAACATAAATTTGGCTATTTGAAATGAGTTCACTTGAAAAATATCGAGGATACCCAATTTAGCTAATAATGGAGTAGAATGTGCTCGATAATCGGAATTGGTGATGGCTCGCACAGCACGCTTTTGCAGTATGAAAACATTTAAGATACACATACGTGGACGGCCAAATAGAGTTACAATAGGTGATATAGGGATAAAGTGGTGGGCGAAAGCTACCCTGTGTATATGTAGCAAGCGTTTCCGTGTAGTTTCCTAGCAACGATAGACCGAGCAAAGGGATTTTTCGATGTTTTGCCCGGGGGAAAATGGGGCGAGAGCACAAAAAATTAAAAAGAGTGGGAGGGGAGGGGGAGAGGAGGCTCTCGCCCCATTTTTCACGCGGCCAAAACTTTTAATTAAAAGTGAAACCACACGGGAAAGCTTGCTAGGCGAAAGCTTCTTACAAAATTTATTGTCGTCGAAAAATCGGAACGGCGGAGGCAAACTGAACGAGGGTCATATGCTGCATATGCATGGCTTATGCGCAGTTATATATTATAGTTAATTCAGTGATTTAGAATACTGTTACAATCAAAATATCTTTAAAAGTTCACATTAAAACTCTGTTATCCTGCCGATTTATTCCATGCCATGGAAAATTTTAGTTATGCAAAGCTTTCTCATGATTCCCCCCCCCCCCGGGGGAGGGTACTCCCATAAAAATTGGGTGGGGGTGTGCGGCCCGCTTCCTGAAACCCTTACCCTATTTCAGACCAAAATCTGCGATTTTCCCTACCCTATTTCAGACCTGAGCAAAAATTCCATAC
>JAEMWC010000058.1:1430000-1597500 GCA_016490735.1 Pachyseris speciosa | reverse complement strand
TTTTAAAATGTAAACTTTTTACGTGCAATTGCTTATTTATTTTCTTCGAAATTCCAGTGATTTTTCGTTCGTTAGTATTTATCCGGTTATTTATGACTGGTTAACTGCTTTTGTTTTGCCGCTCCGCCATTCGAGGAACATACACTGCATACAGTGTAGCAGTTCAAAAGTTCTTCCTTTCACTCTCCATCCACCTATGATCTTCTATGCATTTATTAAAAAGCCGATAGATCTATGTGTAGACCATGCATGACTGTCCTTAATCCTGTTCAGGGTACGTAGTTCAAGATTTCCTGCCAAAACTTGTTTCAGTTATAACGTTCTTTGGTGTGATTTTAATGTGACATATCCAAAATCAAACTCGACCGCAGTATTTCATTTCCTCGGTTTGCCTCGGCTAGATTTAACCTGGCAACTTTGGAGCCTGACCATAAAATTCATCGGTAAAAAAGCGTCCTGCCACGGGAATACCAAGGGAAAGTCGCGAGGAGGTCACGTGACAACGACGCGGTAAAGGGGTCAATACTTTCAGGCAGTACTGTACATGTATTTCACCTACCCTGAGAGAAATGATATACAGTGTTCATTCCTGCTGTTTAGAGCACAATCAATAGAATGCTATTCTGTTCAGAATGTTTAGATCAGAATCTCATACATGCGTGGTCGTTGTGTTCTTAGCTACCGTAAAAACTCATGTATAAGCTGCACTTTTTTGCTGAAATTTTTGGCTCAAAATCGTGGCTGCGGCTTATATACAAGACCATTGCTTTAAGAGGAAGTAAACTGACTTCTATACGGGGGAACAAATACTGAAATAGCACCAAAAACCTTCAGTGAATAAAGATTAAACACACTGCTTTTGGTACAAATTGTGGCTTCTAAAGGAGCCGTGGTATCTTCAGGTTCAAAACCTAAATCTTGCTAGCCAGTCGTTCGAAACTCTAACAGGCATGGAATCTCCATACTTCCACAAAAATTTTTTTTTTACAATGTCATCCTCGACTGGTCACTTCAATCTCTCCACTGTGTGAGAGAAAATACCACGGTATTTGGGAGAAATTGTGAGGCAAATGGCTGACCATTTCGTTTCCTTTCATTACTTGCATGGTGTGTTTTTCCTTGGGGTTGCTAAACTCTCGTTTAGTGACAAGTTTTTCTCCGACCGATGGCTTCCGTACGTCTTTATAAACACTATCCAGGCACAGCTGATGTGAAAGCGAACCTTTCCATGTTGTTCTGTTGTTTTCTGATCATTGTCAGCTACTCTGGTGTCCAGACTTCCCTCTGTAAATTTCTGTGTCCAGGTTACTAAGCAAACATTTTGAATCATTCTCCGGCTCTTTATTTTCGTTCAAATTTCATCGTTTTCATTTCAACTGTGGGCTAATTAACAATGAAGACAACCATTATCAGTTCCAAGAATTAAGGAAATTGATTAAAGACAAGCTTGCAAATTGGTTTTTTAAGAGTTGTTTTCAACGTCTTAAGGTCTCTACAAATACACAGCATTAGATTTCAGAAACAACTGCGAAGAAACAAACAACTTTTTTGCCAGAGTGATTTTTTCAAGTTCTTTTTCTTTTCTCATAATCATGCTTGAAATTTGGGGGTGCAGCTTATCTACGAGTGCGGCTTATACACGAGTTTTTACGAGATTCTAAACATTGATCTCAGTTATAAAAAAAACAGCTCCCAATTATTTTTTGGGATCAATAGGAGTGCAGAAAGACATACCCCTGGTGACATGTACTTACTGTCGATTGGAATTTCATCTTTTAAGGTAATGGACTGAATTTTTATTTTTATTTTAAGAGTGCTGTTTGTACATAAATTCTGAAATGCCTTCTCTTTGGTCTCTCACACTGCCTTCTGTGTTTGCACCCCAGTGTTAAGTTACAGTACAGCACCTGTATATACTTTCAGAGTACATGTACTTTAATTTTTATTTTTAAATCACAGACACCTCAAAACAGTGAATAACATTGTGCAATTATTATATAATTATTTCCCAGAAAAAAATTAATACTATTATGGAAATTCTGAACATGACTAAAATTGATAGTAATTATTGTAGGAGATGTTACTGATAATAAGAAAACAAAATTAACACAAGAGGGTAAAAAAATTTCCAGGTGAAAGGAACTTAGATTTGAAAGTTACATGTACATGGACTTCCCTTCACCTGGGTTTTTTTTGTATTGTGTGTGGAGATCTTGTATTTCTGACTATCCAGTTACAAGCATGTGTGCAGATATTGAGAAAGACACTATTTTGTAATACACTGTAGTTAGGATTAATAAAATGCCTTAACCTTTGCATACAGGTTTGTATGTATGCATAAAGTTCAAGCTACGCTTTGACCCTTGGTGACCCAATTTACAGCCAGAGCTGTGTACCAAAATGTGCTTCTGTTTAGTTCTTCCTGTACCAATTTTTTGTAGAGATGAGGCCTTCCAAAGGGTAGAAGTGACAAGTGACATGGCTCCCAAAACACTGACAACCAACAGAAATTGGCAGATAAAGTGCCGCAGTTTGTGACAAAGACAATTCACTTTCATTCCTCTTTGTTTTCTTTGTGACAGTGGCATTATGTTCCTAACGAAACATGCGAGGGACAGATTCGTAAACGAGCAGCAAGGCGACACCAGACCATCCTTTGGAAGGGTTTGAACAGAGATCAAATCCAAATTTGGTCTGGAAATAAAAGATTGAAATTAGTGCCTGGACCATGAACATTTTTTATAGTAGTTACTGAGATTGTGTTGGATTGCCTTATAGGAATACCGAGAAGGACCCAGTCTGTAAAAAATGCAGTTACAACTTCAAAATGTATGGCCAGGTAATGTGGAATTCATAATTTTTGTGTTTTAATATTAACTACAGTGCATATGCAACAAACTTAAAATTATTTGACTGTGCTGCCTGTTTGTTATTCTTCAATTTAATTGCAAGCACTCTTGATTTTTCCAGGTATTTTTAATACCAAGTCCAAAAGTAAACCTTTAATGTGATGCACCATAATTTTTTCATTGGCAGTGAGATTACTTAGGCCCTGTTTATATGGAGAAAAGTTGTCCCGGGAAGAGGGTCACCCTCCCAGCCGAGTCAACTTTGGTGAACGTTTATGTGAGAAAAAGTTGACTGCTTTGCCCGAGCCAGCAGCACTTGCGCATGCTCCGATTGTCTCACCTTGACCGAGTTGACCTGGCTAGGCAAGACAAAGTGTTTATATGGAGAAAAGTTGGCTCGGCTAGAAGGGTGACTGGCTACCATTGAAAGAGGGTGACCCGGCTAGGCAGGTCACACTTCTAGCTGAGCCAACTTTTGTAAGCATTAAAGGAAATGTACACTGTAGGAAAAGTTGGCTTGCCCAGGGTAGCTCAGGTAGGCGGGTGACCCTTCTACCTGGGACAACTTTTCTTCATATAAACGGAGCCTTAATCAGCCATTTGATGTGAAAGTTATAATAGTGCATGAAGTTACTGTTAAACTTGAGTCTGAGTACTCAGAAGGCATCTTTGAGAGCAAACTGGAAATACTCACACAAAGCTACCTCTTTGAATGGCAGTGTATAGTGTATTCCCTCAAGTTGTCATTATAGACTTTTAGACCCATAAGACTCTGAGTCCTTTGATGCAGTTGTGATCTTACACGTCAGGTGATCTTGATTGTTCTGTGTTCATCTTGCTCACAAAGCAATTAGTTTGTTTATAGCAAGTCAAGTCAATATCTTTTCGTATAATTATGTAATTATTGTATTATTCAATAATATTGAAGACTCTTGCAGATTTTGTTCTCATGACTGTTTTCATTCTTGATTTTTCTTTTCCATCAGCCTTCGTGTTGTGAGTATTGTAATATACGAGCAGCTTTTGATGGGAGTAAATGCTCCAGGTATTGTATTCATAGAACTAGTGAGATGGTAATAATTAATGATCATGTTTGTTACTTTTTTTTAAACATAATTTGTTGTAGTTGGAGGGCTGGTCTTAGTGCATAGTCATGTAGTTCAATTCAGTCTATATGCACTTGTTGTTTTATCAGAGCTGAAATCCAGCGTGTTCTTGCATTTTAGTTTCCCTTATTGGTTTAGAGGTAAATTCATTTTTTTTTTCCGGCACAGCATGTGAAATTTTCAAGCGTACATGTACGGTATTTCTATCACAACATCAATACACAGATAATTTTTGTTTACTTAATAATGCATGGATGGAAGAGCAGCTTTGATATAGAATTGAAAAGTCGCTGCTTGCTGAGGTTTGAATTTTAACTTTTGGCTAAAAATTAATGAGACAAGGCTATGTGTAAAAGCCTCACAAAACTCGCTTTTCTTTTCCCTTATTGTCTGAGGTTGAAAAATAAAATAATTTTAATTAATCTTTTCCTCGAAATCCATTATTGAGATGATCCCTGAAAAGGTTCTTTGACCGTCTCAAGACTTAATGTAAAACACAAGTCTTAAACCTTGATAGGCCACAATAACACTGAGGATCGAGTTTCGAGTTGAGACTGTCAACTTACTTTTGCGTAGATTGAAGTATTATTTTTCCATAACCCCAAGGCCACTACTCTATTATGTAACCCCTGAACTGATGCCTCTACCAGCTCAGGGAGGTTATGTTCTCAATGACGAAGTTGCGCTCAGCCCTCTCCCAGTCCCCCCACAATTGCAAAACGCTGTTCCACACAACAAGGTCCATCCTCTTATTTATAAGTAATGTTATTTTGCTGCCACAAATGTTATATTATTGTATCATAATTTTCTCTGACTGGAACGTTTGTCAGAGATGTGTGTTAAATTAATTGTGGTTGTTGTGTCTTAAGATGTGTTAGTTCAGAGAAAAAGTATGGCCCACCAGTATCTTGTGAACAGTGCAAATTGAGTTGTGCTTTTGAGAAGCCCATGGAGGCAAGAGATAAGGTATTGTTTGATTTAATTACACTTTGAATTTGAAGTAATAAATTATATAAAACACAAGGAAGAGTGTTTATTTACAAACAGATGTCCAAACACTGAGGAGTGGGTGGGAAAAAAAGAGGCTCAACCACATTTTTTTTTTTATTAAAACCAGATTTGAGGTGTTTGAGGTGTTGGATCTCTGATGAAACACTTTTCTTTTGAGTGTTTGTTATACACTGTACTGCAGCTTCTCAAAGAGTTTACTTATTAAATAATAATTCTTGGAGAAATCTAAAGCAAAAGTTCACCTAATTTTATGATAATTACAATTGTGGGATCACATAATTATATACGCCTCCTTCATGGTAGCAATTTCCTTAGTTTGTTTTCTCTTCGTGATTTTTAATTAAAAATAATTTGAAAATTATATGTTGAGACTAACTTGCTCTTTTCCTCAGGGAACTGCGAGATGCTCAACACAAATTAAAGTTGCCCTGTAGGGCTAAAATTAATAGCAAATTAATGCAATCCAAGTTTTCAAGTTTTATTTATTTAAAGCAGATACTTATAATAAGTTATTACTAGCCTAGGCTGGCTTGCAAATAGCAAAGAGCTAATTGGGGCAAGCCAGACTGTATACACAGAATAATTTAGACATTTGTTTTAAACAATAAATGAACATTAGATACAACTACAACATGTAAACATTATGGTCCAGGTAAAATGTAAAGAGGAAAAATTCAGACTAAACTTAACTTCAGTTGGAAATTTAATCCAATAAGACTTAAGCTATTGTTGGTGCTGGTTACTTCTTTATTAAAAGGTGGATGGGAAAACCCTTTGCCTTCTGTGCACGTTATTGTACAAGCGAATACTGCACAAGGCAAAGAAAGGAGAAAAGAGGACAATTGGACCAGAGCAGCACAAGAGAGAAAGGTGTGTTTTTGAAACAGTTAAGTCCTCATTACAGATCAGTATAAAATCAGGTCATGGGGTTCTCCTTTTTTCCACTTTAAAAGTTTAAGAGCCAGTGGGACATTATTGTTTTCAAATTCTGAGTACCGATACTCTTCTCTCCCCCCTCCCCTCCCCTCCTCTTTCCACTCCACTCCTGCCCTTATAGTCAATGATAAACGTCAAGCGTGACCATCATTTCAGTGAGGATGAATAAAAATAATGAACATTCCAATTCTTCTTTCTGACTTTGGCATTTGAATAGGATCTTGAAGATTTCTCTTGAAATCTTTCCAAAAACATTCATTAACTACTCCCAAAACAATTTCATCATACATATGAAATAATTGATAGTTTTCAAATTAAACTTCATGTTTTTTTGGATATAAGAAATGTTCAAAGGATATTTCAGTAATAAACTAGGGAAATTTCCACAGCAATTCTAAATCTCACTGGCAATGAAAGTTCAAAACTGACGTTTGAGATAAAAACCTCCATTCAAATTTCAAAAATTAACTGGTCAGACGTGATGTAGATTGAGTGTAAGTAAAATTCAGGATCCTCTACTCAAGCTCCACCCAATTTGACTTGGACAGTGAACCTTTTTATTTTTATAATGATTCTGAAGACTACATGTCTAATTCTGCAATTGAAGGGTTCAGTGGAAGAAGGGCGTAAGTGACGATTTTGGTCATTTTGCTGATGTCTTCCAAATGAGCTGAATTTTTGCATGTGGCCTTTGATACATTAGAAAAGCATTGCCCTATATATTTTTTTGCTTTTTTGCGCTCAGTTTTTGAGAAAACGCGGGCCAAAATACGTATTCAATGCGTCACTTATGCACATGTCTTCGGCTTCCCCGTGGGGTCAACCCCTGGGCTAACCAGGGGGATTGTAAAATCAGTCAAGCAAACTTGAGGACTTTCCCCGTGGGGTCGGGCAATCTCTCAAGACAAAGTCCCCTGGGTTAGGTGTCTCACAGCTGAAAATTCCCGTGACATCCTTTTCAAACTTGTGAATTCTCCCACCCCCTAATCTTTGATCGTAGAACAATATCAAGCTTTTCCCCTACCCTCGGGCAAAGAATCCCGTCCATCTCCTTGTATTCCCCCAGATATCTCCCTAGTAGGCCCGGGGGTCGACCCCACGGGGAAGCCAATGACATATGAAAACTAAGTGCCAAATGCTCGTAACTGACTTAAGACAACACAGAATGTCTCTGCTCAATAAGACATAATGTGCTATATGACTTTTTGACTCATAAACAGCACACAAGATGCCCAGCTGACTTGGAAATATGCCGGGTCTACTTTTTTTCTTGAATGCAGCACTTATTACAGGTGTTACTACCCGTGTTTTGCTTCATCGTAGCGTACAACAAGCTTGCTTGGCTCAGAAACAGTCCACAACATTCTTGGTTGACTTAAAACAGCACACAGAAGCCTTGGTTAACCTTAAGTCAGTGCGCAAAGAGTATGTCCGACTTGAAAACAGCATTCAAGGGGTTAGCGCTAACATGAATTAAGTTAGACTTAACTGCGTTATTTGCATGTTCTGAAATTGAATCGTTAATGTTCTGTCATGCATCACACAACAAAGTGTTAAAATATCTCGCTTGAAAATACATTTTGCTGTTTATCTCATGTGAAAATACTTCTTGCTGACATTTACCTCGCATGAAAATGGTTTTTGCTGATGTTTACAAGCCTCCACGGAAGCAAAATAACTGAGGTCATTGCGGCAAAGTAATTTATGTGTTCACATTCACCAGCATGTTTTAACCAGTTTACAAAACACCACACAATAACAAATGCATTTTCGCTTTCAATATTTGCCACATATGTCAACTTTTCCTTGCATTATATTTAGGATACTCATAAAAAACGGACGGACTTTTCATCTTGCCGGTTTCCCTGTCTTAAATGATTTCTCTGTGATGTTTCCGAAGGAAAATAATCTACCGTACAGGTAGTCCGAGCGGATTTAATCCCGTCACGTCACCTGCGGGAACTTTTCACTGTGACAACGCCCTCTGTGGCCACAATGAATAATTATTGTGGGAGAAAACTATGGCCTCCAAGTGCGGAGAACTTTCTCCAAACATCAGAGATTTTCAGCATTAAGTCACCCCAAAAACACCTCTCATTTTCCGAACTTTTAGCACAGTAACCTTTGACAGACGGTCCGAGACTAGCAACGGAGCGCCGCTTTTTAGACGAGAGTTGCTTTCAGACTTTTTATCGCCTGGCCCTGTAATCTGTACTCCAAAACAGAGGGATTTCATGATTTGGAAAGCACAGAGAAAACTTCTTTGGATTCTTTCAGAGAAGCTAGTGGCTTGCGGGTATCAAGACTTCATGATGTCTTTTCTACCACCAGGCAAGCAGGCAAACACTCGGGCATAATGCGATTAAATGGAACTCAGTACCGATCGGCTGACCTCAACCGTGTAAGTTATCGATGTTTTAACTGCCAAACTTATAGTCTACGTCACACTATCAAACAATAAGTCCCTGCCAATCATTTCATGTCCAGTTTCAGTAATCCAAGAGGGAAAAACTGTGCTAAGTGACGGGAATGCGTATTTTCCCGAGTTTTCTCGAAAACTGACCGCAAAAAAGCGGAAAAAAATATAGGGCAATGTTTTTCTAATGTATAAAAGGCCACATACAAAAATTCAGCTCATTTGGAAGAAATCAGCAAAATGACCAAAATCATCACTTACGCTCTTCTTCCACTGAGCCCTTCAATTGCTAGGCTTTCTTTTCAGATTGTTTGAAATGGCCAATAAATTGTCATATGATGTTTTTACCTTTTATTAGGAAATCAAAACACCCAAAACTTTCCAAGACCAAGAACAGTGAGAGCCCCAAAGATGGAAAGCCTCTGTCGTTTGCTGCTGCTGCATTGGAAAGAATTGGAAGCAATAGAAGTAGCCCTCTGACTATTGGACTGTATGCTAGCATGACCAAGTGAGTACTAGTTGTAATAATCTAACCTTTTTCAGGATTATAACAAATTCTTTAGAATTTTTGTTCTCAAAAACAGATTAGTGTGGCTATTTTGAATCCGAACAAATGACTGAATAATTTGAAACTGTGCACATAAATCGAAAATTAACTGCCAATTTTTTTTTACATTTTTAGATAGCTTGTAATCCCCATATTTCATTTTTAGTCATTTCCCTCCTTTTTTACGACAAGGATTCATTATTTGTAGGGGTTCAAAACTTCCCGCCATGGCCTGAAATTTGAGACATTTTGCGCATGGCCAAAAGGTCTCTGTGACATCGTTTGAAGGCAAAAAAGCTTAAATTTGGAAAGTTTTGCGCAGCTGACGGCCCCGGTAATCAATCTTGGTAGTTTTCCGACATTTTTATTCTTGAAGGGAACTCACAAAAACAGAGTGACGTACTCGACTGTACACACAAATAAGGTCATGACTATTCACCAGACCCCAGGTCTTTGTCTAGAATTTTAATAGCGAGAAAGGCTAAACTTTTCGCCGCATTTTTAAATAAGTTCCTGCTCGTTTTAATTAGTAAATTATTTTCTCCTCAAAATGTTTCTTAAAACACCAATTTTCACACTGGAGAAAAAAACTGGGGTTGAAATTTTGATTCATGTGCACTTTAAAGACAGCCATTTGCTTTGCATTTACTTCTTTGACTGATTAATAATCACTCAATACAGTGTTGATTATAATTTATAGCTGCAGTAAATAATGAAAGGCTGATGACTGAATTGCTTCAATTTTTAATTTTATCATTATAATCATGGTATGGAGAGAGTGTCAAAATCTTCCGGCAAAATTTTTTTTCTGGACTTCAATTGGAAAATTCAATGATAACTATAAGACTCGAGATAAAGTTATTATCTTGCTTTCTCTTGAGGTGAATTTTAAATTTTGATTTATTCTGACGTATTTGACCATTATAATACCATAGTGATGCCATCAGTGAGCCACTCACATTGGAGACTCACATAACTGAACTTACAGAACTCAAAGAACAGGTACGTATTAAAAGTAATGGTGTTTTTGGAAGGAATACAGACTGTACTAAGAAGTTTTTTTCACCTTCAAGTTAGCTCCATCTTTTTGTCACACAATCCATTCATCAAAATGTGAAGTAGTTTATTAAAGTCTACAATGTAAAGGTACTGTTACACTGGGCATTTTTAGCAACTCTGTTCTGTTTTCCTACAGATCATTTGATGGTACTTAGGAGATTTGACCTTTTGTCTTGTTGATAAAAAAAATGAGTGCATGCAAGCAAAAAATATATCTGCATACACTCATTTTAATTAACAAGACAAAGGACCAAATATCCTGAGTATCATCACATGATCTGTATTGGGAAAACAAAAATAATGTACAAGCGAATAAGGTCTATTTTGCTGGGTTATAAATTGAATGAAACAATAGGCTTGTTGAAACCAGGGTTTCATTAAGGGCCAGGCACCGGTCAAATTGGCTGGTTTTAAATGCATTTTTGCTCGGCAGCTATTAAAGAGCACATTGAGGTACACTGTATTTTTTGGTGATGAAGAAGTTAAACCCAAACATAATATTATTTGTCCGCCTGTAAAAGTAATTGCCTTCCTGCTCAAAACCTTAATGATACCCTGTACGTGTAACATACACTGATGTGAGTACTTACCGGTAAGTCACACATTATTTTTTTTCTTATTGTTGTATCAGCGCTAAAGAGGAATTGCTCAATACTACCCTTTGATGGTCCTTTGCCTTGTGGAACAGTGGCTATCTTCATGACCATGAAAATTATTTGTTATCATCATCATAACATTTGCCTCTGTTTTCCTGAACAAAGAGCTCATGTTCAGTTCTAACATTTAAGATTTATGCTGCAAAAACTAAAGGAAACTGAATTGATAGAGAAGTCTACTATAAAGCTACTAGTGTACCTATGTGAATAATTTATGAGCCACAAGATTAGTTTGTCCTTCTGACTGTAATGGGTGGCCTTCAATATAAGAATTCTAAGATTTTTCTGTGCACTGTGGAATTTAGGTTTGGATGCCAGGGCAAACCCCATCCCAAATGAGACCATTAATTAATTATTTTTATTTGTAAAATTTCCTTCATCCTCAGGTGCTGAATCTCAAAAAGCAGCTTCAACAGAAAGAACAAGCACTAATTGAAAAAGATAAAAAGGTAACAACAAGCTTGGAAAGGTTTCAGTGCACAAAATTCTCCTCTGTTCTTTGTTGTCTATCAATAGCAAAATTGTCTTGAGTTCGTACTTAAAAATAATATATTTTGCTCTTAATAGCAGAAATGCAATTACCGTAATCGCACTCGGCTGTGTTTAGATGCACGTCCCCTTAACTATTATCTTTTTAGAATCGGGTGTCAGAGAAGCTTCTGTGTGTTTATGTGGTCAAGTGTTATCTTCTTGACTGTCCTCTTTATGCTGCCCTCAGAACAAAACTGCTCTCCTCTGCTGCTTGCATACTTGCTGACAGGTTGACAACTATGTCTGAATCACAATGAATTTCGGCTTTTCCGTTTGGTGCACCCTTTCTGTCGCTAAAACAAAATGGTGACTTGTTTTTTCATGTCCAGTCCTTTATAAGTGAATCAATGAGATTTCATGGAAACGCTTAATAGTGTGGGTTCCACCTGTCAGCTCCTCTTTTCATCTTTTTCACCTTTTTGTGTGTGTTGGTCTTTTTGTATTTGTTTTTTTCTTTGCCGTTTCTGACCTAATCTAATTTAATGTCATTGGTAAATAATTTTCATTTTTGAAGTGAGCCTTTTCAATGAGCTCTGTAACTCTTAGGGCCAACTTTGCTAGTAAATACTGTGTTTAAATAATAAAAAAATATGTCCACATGGATGGTGAAAGGGCACTTACAATATATTTTAATGACAAACTAGTAACCCTCTATCCACGATAGATTGAATATGGGAAAAAATATGTTGTGGTTTAATTTGTGTTTCTGTTTGAAACATGATGATTATTTGAAATTTTTCATTACTTTAAAACTCCTGGAAAATGTTTTCAAAATTCATGATTATTTATTTTGATTAAAGGCAATCCTAATTATTAAGGAAATTCTTATTGGGATGTTTTGTTAAGTAAGAAATATAGTATTAATAATAAATTATTGTCAGTTCTTCATTTTTTTTGGAGTCTTCTTTTAAACCTTCAAGACTCAATTTCAATCAACTTCCATTGTCAATGCTTTTTGTATATTTCTTATGACAGCTTTAAGACCCCACAGAATAGTGACATAATATTATTTCACAAATTTGTCTTTGGTGATTGTTAACCTTGATTTATTTTTATGAAAATTATGTGTATTTGGCGTACCAGTATGTAGTGATGCTCTACAGAGAAAATTAATTGTACATTATTATTATTACTGTTTCACTATTAAAATAAATACATGTAGGCCTTACAGGCAGGGTTGAATCTTGTGGACCATGAAATATTTCTGTCAAAATTAATTGTAAGTGTTAAGTGCATAGCAGGGTTTTCAATAAGTTTTGAAATCTGCCGTCTGAGCTGACTAAAGTAGGCGCCAACCTGATGATTTTTTTAAATAATTTGAGTGAAAATATGGACAAAGTAGGCGGCAGAAAGAGGTAAATTCTGACAAACCAAGGCGGCGATTTTTGCCAGTTGCTGGCTTCTAATGAAACCCCTGTACATAGTCATTATAATTGTTTCATGTAGTTTTGTTTTAATTCTATCCAGATTACCGAGTTGAAGGCTGAGCATTGGGAGAAGGAAAAAGAATTTAGACAGAAAATCATCCAAATGCAGAAGGACCAAGCTGAGCGATTAGAAGGTCTACAGGTTTGTAAGCAGTGCTATGATATATTTTTGGTTTTAACTCTATATTATCATTCCAGTACAATGCAATTTGTCACTTCCAAACAATTACTGTAGATGTGGCCGAAAAGTTAGCCTATCTACGATAAAAACATTTGTGATAAATTTCTGTCACTGAATATGAGAGGCATGATGTCCCTTGTGGATGTTGCTGACAAAACCATATTTATTTTAGATTTACTGTCTCTGATACTTTTTTCGACTTTGCATTGTTTGAATTTACTCCAGTAGGTTTACATGTATGTATTTTTTTATGAATTTACTCTAGTAGGTTTATGTATTTTTTAAGCTGATTCATGATTTAAATCAATGTCATCAGACAAACAGAATGAAAATTAACAAAATTATAGGACTTTTAATGTCATCCTGGTGTCATTTTCAAGTATTTGGGTGACAGAAATACTAAAAAATTGGAATTGCTATTAAAATGAAAACAAGAACAGTTACTACTTGTCTCATGCCACCAAGACCTTTTGGAAATTCTCCTAAAATGGTTCGTTGTTGATTGTAAAATTTGCTTTTGTTTTGTATCTTTTAATTCTTCATCCAGGAAGAAAATAGAAACCTCAAGCGGCGAGTAGGAATGCTGTCAAAACCAGGGAAAGATAAGGCTGCTGATAAGGCTGCTGTCGCCTCTAGCTGATTGATTGTTAAGTTTGTTAATAAGCTTATTAATCACTTTTTAAAGCTTTTAATTTTCCTCTGTAAAGAGATTTTTAGCACAACTATTTTGAAGATAACAACAGTGTACAATATATGTAAATTATGTATGGAATATTTTACACTCTGGAACTTTTTACAGTCTGTTTTGAAATCACTTACTGGTTAGAGCATCTTATTTTTCATGGATGGAGCACTCCTTGGAAACAGTTACTTTTTTACCTCAAAAAGTCAAACATTTTCCAAACTGGCTTTAAGTTGGCATTCAGTCATATCATTGCAATTGTGTACTGTAAGAAACTTTATTCAATTTTTGCACACACTTTTGTAAATAATATTATTATTTAGTGTTAACATCTTGACCCATAAGATGTTTGTATGCTCCCACTTGTTTTTTTAGAAGAGTTGTTTTACACATTGTGCTCAGGTTACACATCTGTACTTACATGTACATGCAGTTATCTTTTATGCCAAGTAATTCAGTTACTCTCTTATAAAATTTTGTCAGTGTATGTTAGTCCTCATTTTATGGCATTTTGTGACACATGAACCTAACATACATGTAAAGGGCTGGCTCTTCCTTCATCTAACACTTGTACATGTAGGGTGTGAGTTGAAAAGGTAGAAACATTTGCATAATGTAAGCTTCCCTAAGGTAATATCATCACCACAATTTATTAGCAGTTTTCTCATTAGATAGTTTCTGACATGATAACCAGCCTCTGGGCCAAATTTTGAAGAAATTTGGATATTGGGGCCAAATCATTAGTTACTGTAGTAACACGCTTTTTACACCAAATCTTTCCATTACTTTCGGCACTCAGTTGAAAGTGTTCTTTTCAATAACTCCAGTTAATAATAATTATAGTGGTAATATTATGTCATAATAATAATGATAATCTTATGGTGATAACAATTTGTGTTAGGAAATCACACGACCTTAAGTACAATAACAGGCACGAGTGAAGCTGAGTGCAATTTGAGAACTTTCAAAATTACAAGTACTTATTAATCACAAAATAGAAGGTCATGTGATATTTTATTTATAGTTCACTCAGCAAAACTATGACTTCTACTAGGTTACACAATTTGTAATTTACCGTATATTCTCCTAAACTTGCAACTTGCAATTTCACCTGTTAAAATGTTCAAATTTGCTTCCTTTGGCTGTGCTCATGTGCTATTGCCATGGAAACTTACATTCCTACAGAGTACACTGCTCTCGACCAATCAGAATTGAGTAATTCTGTTGAGACAGAGTGTACTATTATTAATAATATATCACATAAAGATAACACATTATCCACATCAATATCTCCATAAGGTCAAGAGCCATTATAACACAACCCATACATCTTACTCCAAAATGGCAGCCAATTTGTTATTTTTATGTTTGCATGTTAATTAGCCATCTTCGCCTCATTTTCACTTCAAAATTCTTTTATATAATTTTGTACATGTTGAGAGGCAAAGAGGCTTAATTAGCATGCAAACAAAAGAATAATGATAAATTGGCTGCTATATTTGAATAAGGTGTATAATAGAGTGGTTTTCAATTGAGTGTCGAAAGTAATTATGGTTTTGCTTTGGTTTGCATTGCTTCGCTCTGTGATTGGTAAGGAAAACTCGTGCCACTTTCTCAACCAATGAGAAGCAAAACCAAAACCAATCGCCACTTGCTCGCGCCCATTTTCCTGTGCTTTGGGTCAGCGACATGTCATTGCTACGTATTCTGATTGGCTCATTGTATTGCTTCTGTTGTGATTGGTCAGAGTAATTGCTTTGGTTTTGGTTTTACGACACTCAATTGAAAAGCGCTCTAATGTGTGTAAGCCTCATTGCTAACTTTCCGCAAGGTATGGTTTTATTTACGTGTAATCTAATTTGTTTCTGAGTGAATATGCGATAATGCCCTTTTCTTTCTACACTTACCCTTAGTTTTAATATTTCTTGAAATCTGAATGGTCCTTTGGCTTTGATAATTCTGAGAAAAATTTGTAAAATTTTATTTTAATATTTATTGAAATTGTTCTCAGTATTTTAAATTTAGCTATTTTATAAATTAGTTTTGCTAATAATGACTAAAGCCTGGGTATTATTAATAAATAAATGAAATCAGTTGTTAGCAGTTGTTAAAATCATTGTTTTATCGCAGTATATATTTATTAGCTAAATCATTTTCACGTGTTTACTAATTAAAAATTCACTCGCATGATTTTGCAGTTTTTACACCTGGTGTCATCAGTCCCTGACAATGTACTTGATTTGCAGTTATATTTTAGTACATGTATGTTGTTTTGATACCTAGCCCAGGGTTATTCTAAAGCTGGTACTAATGTAGCCTGTTCCAGGCGTTCAAATTGTAAACGGAGCGCGATAGTACCGGTAGATAGAGGCGAAAATTAAGGGACGAAAAATGGAGGGGGGCAACCCCAACCCCCCCCCCCCCCCTCCCCTATCCAATTTTCGCCTCTCTCTGCCGGTACTATCGCGCTCCGTTTAATATCTGAACGCCTGGAACAGGCTAGTGCTAATGCTTAATGAACAGATGGGTTTTCATTTCATTAGTAATCGAAGATATTTATGTTGAAAGTAAGAACACTCAAGAGAAGTGAAACTCGGAATCAGAGTTCTTGGTAAGCTCAATCATGCTTGGAACGACCAGACCGTGGTCTCAGGCATGACGTCCAGCCACAAGCAGAGAAATTGGGGCGACCTGCACCATTTTCAAGACTTCACAAGGTTGGTTAAAAAAGAAAACAAACAAACAATGAAAACAGTGGAGCCTAGCCCTAAAACAATAGAAGTGCAGCCTATAAAGATCCAGTGAAATTAGAGGTTTCAAAGAGGTCCAGCCCTACTGGAGAAATTAGCCCTCCTTCACACCTCATAAGCTCAAGGACAAAGCCAGGCATATTAAGGAAAATAGCGGAAACCATTAATTAACCTAGCCTGGTCGTGTAGTCAGCATAGATTTGGGTTAAGTAAAAAGTATTTTTAATTATTACTCTGTCGCTAGTTTCCAGTAATCCACATAGTAGGTATTTTATCACCATTCCAAGTCATGGGACAAAAATAAAAATTTATTACCACTTCATTAAGATTTCTTGATGGAGCCTAAGCTTCTCTGTGCTTCAGTGATGTTTCAGATCCTGATAACGAAACTCGGAAAATGATGGAATCTGGAAACAAAAAAGGGTTTCATCATTAAACACTAGTGTAACAGTGTAGTTTGAATATCCAGTTGTAATAGTTAGATTTTAAAAGCGTTTTGTGTTCTATATTCTTCTGATGACATGTTTTGGAAACATCAAAACCATCAGGTTGAAATTTATTCATATCAGTTGAAACAGCCCTTTCTTGTCTTAATTGACGATCGTTTTTAATATAAATAATGGACAAGAACGTGTACATTAATGTCTGTACCATTTGCACAATAAAAACAGCGAGTGACATGCCAGCAGATGGATTGAAAACTTTTCTTTTTTGTAATGAAAGCTTATCAATTACTGACAATATTTGTTACTCAAAGGACCGGAGTTGTCCGAAAGATTTGGTTTTTAAGAAACCCAGAAAAAGCTTCACAATCATATTCAATTGAAGGGCATGCGTGAAAAGGGGCGTATATATCGCTTTTTTGTCTTAAAATCCAAGATACCTCTTGACTCACTCTACTTTGGCAAATAGACTTGAAATGGTGTCAGAAATTAAGTTCTGCACTCATTTTGTGATTTTAAGGCTATGATCCAAAGGATTAGCTTCTGACTTTTGCCAAAAACTCAAGAAACAGAAACAATAAAGGATCTGATCTGATGCGTGTCTGTACGCCAAAGTAGAGCAAATTTAGAGGGATTTCGATGTTAAGGCCAAAAAGCGATAAACGCCCCTTTTGTGGAAAGCCCTTCAATTTTTAAAACTCAACACCAATAAAAAAAATACACTCGATAAATTTACTTTAATGAGCTGAACACCACCCCCCCCCCCAAAAATAAACTATACCATTCTGTCAACAACGCTGTTATATTATTAATCTTATTTGCGATGTTCGCGTGTCCTTTTATGGTTAACTTCTACTTTTTCACTGCTTTCTTCTGTCTCTTTAGTAACTTGTTGCTTTCCTTGTGTCAGATCCTAAAGGACTTAATGAAAATCACTACAAATGCTTTCGTTTCGGTTGTCTCCATTCCGCAAAGTATCTCTGGAAAGAAGTGCCAAATTGCCTGACATTAAGCAAAGAGCTGTGAAATAATGAGTTGCTGCTGACTGGCATTGTCCTGAGTAAATTACTTTGTAAACTCTAATATTGTGAACCTTGCACATTTTTGGAGGTGGGGAGGAGGACTGGTATTTGACTGGGAGTAACTGGGGGGGGGGGGGGGTACAATGATTACTTTGGAATTAGTTGGTGTGCATACATCACTCACGAGGGCTACCAAGGGGTAGCCTGGTATCGTTTACGACTCTGTCTCTTGCTTGTTTCGTTAGGGGCAAAATGTTGCTGTCGCAAAGAAAGCAAAAACAGAGGAATGGAAAGTGAATTGTCTCTGTCGCAAACTGTCGCGCTTTTTCTGCAAATTTCTGTTGGTTGTGGGTGTTTTCGGAGAAGATAGTCGTCTGTTTTCGGAGCCATGTCGCTTGTCGCTTCTACCCGTTGGAAGGCCTCACTAACTGGGAGTACTTTTTCTCGAAAATGTTAAAGTGACCCTAATCCCGAAATATTCTTTTTTGCTAAGATCAATCTTTGCACTTGTTCGAAACTCATTGCACCTTCTTTTAAACCAAATCTTGACTTTGTATAGGCTCTAAAAGTTACGAAATCTAGCTGTCATCTGTGACATGACCGAGCTGGTCAGGGTTGTGGGTCTAGTCGGAAGTCAGAAGTGGCCCTTCTCGGCCACGGTAGTCTATATTCCCCAGTTAGCGTCACAAACTGATTTGCATCAAATTGGAGCGAAACGCTTTTTCAGCATACGCGCATATTTAATTTTGGGTCGTCTTGTCCCGGGTAGGCGAGACAAAGTGTTTACATGAGAAAAAGTTGTCCCGCCTGCCAGGGTTACCATACCTGCCGAGGCGAGACAACTCCCCTCCCCGAGTTGTCTCGCCCACCTCATGTAAACGGTTGGTAGAACTTCTTCCAAGAAAATAAGTGGAAAGTAGTTCGCCCAGGGTAACTCAGGGGGGTGGGGGTGTCTCGGCTAGCGGAGACCTAGTAAACAGGCCCTCAGAGTAGATCGTTCCTCGACAACTTTTTTACCGGCTTTGTTCTGTTTGTTTTGCTTTCACTGATTTAAATGAAATAGCCATTTGTGAAAGATTGACTTCCCGTTATAATGTAACTGCCACATTTTTGTTTATTGACAATAAGGTGACAAAAAAGAAAATTAGCCTGCGCGAGCGAGCAGCTTTCGGACAGCTTTTCCCCGAATCCGAGCAGGCGGTTTTTAAAAACGCATTACATCGTTTAATGTAGTTATCAAAGAACAATGGGACTTGCAGTTTTTACCACCAAATGTTTTTAATTCTTTTTTACTTTTCTACCTTTTTTTTAATTTTTGCTACCTTTGATAGGACTCGTTTGAAAACCGCCTTCGGGTGACGGCGACATCCTGGATAAAGATATTATTATTATTATTAATTTTTTTAACGAAGCAGACGAGCAAGGTTCACATCAATATTTTCTCTTTGTACGACCTGACTTCCGGTGAGACGGATCGACTTTCATGAAGACGGGTCGAGTCGACCGGACATATAAAGATTATCATGAAATTGAACCTACTGTAAATACTTAACAGACCTTTTAATTACGCCAAGGAGAACACTCCGCTCTGCCAACAAGGAATTGTTAGTAATCGGCCCTAAGTATAATCTTGACTCCTACGGAAAGCGCACTTTTTCTGTCATTGCTTCCTCACTCTGGAACAATTTACCAGACCAAATAAGAACTACTCATGCCTAAGTTCCTTTAACAGTAGAGTGAAGACCTTTTTATTTAGTCGTTCTTTTTAGATTTTTCTCATCATACATTTGTTTCTATATTAACTTTTTTTAGTGATGTAATTTTTTACATATTTTAGTATATTTGTTAAGCGCTATTGGTCAATTAGTAGAAATAACGATGATTATGGTTATAGGGTCGCGCGTATGGGTTAACAACGAGGAAAGTTTGTCTTTGGTGAGACCTGACTTCCGGTTAATTCGATCGAACACGGTCCGACTCATATTGGGAATATTGGACATGGATGACTTGGGGGATTGGATGCATTTTAATGACAAGCCAATATTAATGGAACTCAGTTGCTGGAACAAAAAACTTTCTCTAAACAGTCAGTTCTGCCAAGCTGTCCACCTCATTAAATTTGAGCAACAAGAGTTGATGAAAACTTCTCCTTTGACTAGATTTGAAACTCTCCACGACGAGTGCACTGGCATGATCACAGAGTAAGATTTTTGCATACGGGCTATGGACTTACTGTTTTGCCCTGCAAAAGCCCCACAGCTACAGACATGCAACAGTCAAACTGGCTTTTGACTTGCCGCCCCCTAGTGGAGTAGACAAGGTCCCAGGGAAGCGGGATGGACAGTTGTTGCAGTTCTTAAACTCTTGATTGATACCAAACTCTTTCTTTCTCTCTTATTAACTCTCATATTCATCTGCCAAGTGAACATTTGAAGGGACTCGATTCTCCACAGTTAACTGCCTGCTGATGTTTCATCTGTTTCATTGGTGAGCTGCTGCCAGCTTTCGTCTGTTTCTTACTTCCTTGTCCTGGAGGTTTTTGATTTGTGTATCTTTTCGTTTAATCTCCTCCCGTGCAGTAAGGTACAAGCTTGAGATGTTCTTCTTGAGCACCAGATTTTCATCTCTTAGTTTTTGATTCTGGAAATATTACAAAACCAAAAACGTGAATGTCATTAAAGGGTATATGACATCGTTTATATGTGTATTGATAAAAAATAATAATAAAAAAAAAAACAGCTTTCAAATTTAAGGGAAGAAATTTAACTTGACTTTTAGTGGCCGAAACATGCTCATATTCCTTACAAAATGTCCTGATCGTTAACAGTAACTTACAGTAACTACAAACCCAGCACCAACATTCAGTTCTCATTCAGTTATTCCGCAGTAGTTAAACACACTTACCCTTGCCATATAAGCTAAACAGTGACCAACATGAAATTTTCTTCTTACATGCACATTGTACTGTGCCATTACTTGTTCAAAGATTAAATCCTGAGAAATTAAACGAAATGATTGGCAAAGATAAAATGCCTTTATTTTCAATTTCTCCTCTTCAGTCTTGTACATGATATGTATGAAGAAGAGTTTGGAGATTCTGTTGAACAGTTTTGCAATAAGTACTACAGCTGTACTACTGGTTGGGAGAATGTGATTTAACATCAGGACATGTTTACGTACATGTATCCTATTTGGAGATCATTTCTTTTATTCTCATAACTAGCATATTCGTTACATGATGATACATAAAAAAATACAAACTTATTTAAGGCAGTGTTACACTGCAATGCAACTTGAGTCGCAATGCCACTGCAAGACAGGTTGCACAAAGAAAACATTGTACCAAGTGTAACATACCCTGCAACGACCAAAATCGTTGCGAGACAAGTTGCACGAACCATCGTGGAAAGTAGAATTGAGTTCTACATGTACTTTAAGCAAAGGGATGGGCCATTAGAAAAATTATAGACGGGGGGGGGGGGGGGGAAATACAAAAAACAGCATTTGTGCAAGGGAAAAATTAAGTGAAAAAAAGGAAATGTTAAGTAAACGAAAAATTCATGTGGCTTGTGAATAACTTTTCTAATGGTTCATCCCTTACATTAAGTATAATAATTTTACTGGTCATGAATTTCTAATTAATTTTTATCTTACCTCAACTTCAAGCTTTTTTATGGTTTGCTGGCTTTCTTCATAGAGTTTTCTTAACTGAGGGTAAAAGCAAGTTTTTACAGACCTGTTTTAGCGACAAACTTCACACCAGGAAGCAAGAGAATAAGGAGAACCAAAAAACGAAAATGAGCCTGTAAATCAAATTGTAATATAAACTTGCTGACTTCAGTATTGTACAATTTCACAAGACTAGTACTTTCCACTTATTTAGCAACACAGTTTAAGGGCACACTGGGCATGAAGACAAGGGATTTCAATAAGTTTTTTTACAAGCAGCTGCTGGAGGTAGACCAAGCGGTGGTGACAACATAAGGGACCAGAAGGCCCTTTCCATTAATTTTGGGGGATCTGGGGGCATGTTCCCCAGAAAAATTTGAAATTTAGAATCTAGGAAATGCAATTTCCAGCAAGCATTCTGGGCATCAAAAAGAGTGCTGTTTATGATAATTTTTATTGACCATACAACACAGTTTTTGAAGAAGCTTCTGTTTTAGATTCATTAAAGATGCACTTTGAAAATGTCTTTCACAATCTCAATGACACTAAATATCCACCACAGCAGTAATGTCTTTGAAGTCAAGCACTGTTTAAATCAAACATCATTTGCTATCCATTTTTATATAGTTAACATAAAAAGTCAAACAAGATGGTCAACTATGACTCTTGAAATGCAAGATTTCTTGTTTATGTTACAAACTGAACAAATCTTGTTTTAAACTATTAGCTACTTCATCTGGCCATATATGGTCTATCATGTACTTATTCAATAATTCAAAAAGTAGTAAATAAATAAAAACGATAAGTAAAACTTTCTAGTGTTTTTAAGACACAATAATTTCACTGGTGACGACATGTCAGTAATGTGACTTATTCCAGGATAACTAGAAAATCTAGTTGCTATTTCCATGAATTTCTTTGAATAGTTCAGTCCATGTTATCCTGATTTACTTATTAATTTATTTCTAGAAATCTCAAGGAATACAAACTGCAGAATAGACGGCGCTAAGGGGCATGATAGGCAGTGACAAACTGCCGGTAACCGGCTTTTATTGAAACCCCTGATTAGAAGACCTTTACATAGGTGCACAAAGTCATAGTAAACTTTAGGATGACTATTAACTTTAATTTTTAAACTACAACTTAAGATGATGCATAGTAAACTTTAGGAAGACTGTTAACTTTTTTAAACTACAACTTAAGACGATGATGATGATGATGACGATGATGATGATGATGATGATGATGGTGGTGGTGGAGGTGGTGGTGGTGGTGTAGTGATGATCCCTGATTAGAAGACCTTTACATAGGTGCACAAAGTCATAGTAAACTTTAGGATGACTATTAACTTTAATTTTTAAACTACAACTTAAGATGATGCATAGTAAACATTAGGAAGACTATTAACTTTTTTAAACTACAACTTAAGACGATGATGAGGATGATGACGATGATGATGATGATGATGATGGTGGTGGAGGTGGTGGTGGTGGTGGTAGTGATGATCCCTGATTAGAAGACCTTTACATAGGTGCACAAAGTCATAGTAAACTTTAGGATGACTATTAACTTTAATTTTTAAACTACAACTTAAGATGATGCATAGTAAACTTTAGGAAGACTATTAACTATTTTAAACTACAACTTAAGATGATGATGATGATGATGATGATGATGATGATGATGATGGTGGTGGTGGTGGTGGTAGTGATGATGATGATGATGATGATGATGATGATAATCCTTTACCCATTTGGGGCTTTTCAGGGAAAATAATACAAAATATTAATGCCAGAAACAAATACATTAAAAATATAACATAACAGGTTAAGAATCCCATCTGACAGGAGGCAAGCCAGTTGGCTCTAGTTTACAGGCGTGGTTGAGGAGTTGAACTCGGGACTACTGTGAAACAACTCCAGCTAGTGGTCAGGACAGGACTTCAACCTGGGACCACCGGATTACAAGTCTTCCACCCGAACCACTCAACAATGAAAATAGCTAGGTTTCTTGAAATGACTGTCGTTGGCCAATATGCCAGAAATCAGCAAACAAGCAAGGGAGAAGATACCCTGCCTCTCCCTTACCCCTGGCTCATTCTCTCCATGTTTTTGCTTTTTTCATGTGCATGCACCCTCCCGATTGACTATCCAGAAGGGGTCTGCTAGCAGTCTACATTCAGAGCGAAGGTACTGTGTTGAGACACGCATTAATAGGAAAGCCAAAAGCCATTTATATTCACCTCAGGGTAGGTCATTTCTTGGTTGAGATCCACAGATAAGTCTCCATACAGGTCGAAATCCAAGGAATCTATTGTCAAAGCCAAAGACAGAACTCAACATGCATACACAACAACTCACAGATAAGGGAATCAAAATGTACGCAAAAACATGCATACAACAGACGCAATGACGAGTCAATAAATATGCACATGCGAGTCTACACATACGCAATATGGCTGTAATATTATTATGGAGCTATGAGCTTACCCATTGTCTTCCTTTTGTTGTGTTGTTGTCAATTTTGAATAGTCTGAATAGCAAGAGTAAGTATACCGAATATTCATTTTTAACCAAACTTAGTATTTTTGCCATTTCAATCGTAGCACCTTGTAGAAAGTTTGTTCGTTGTGACCATGCTCCCCAGCCCTCACTAATAAACAAACTTCTATAAAGTATGCTTGTAAAGAAATAAATTACTCTTCATTAAATGGCGCATCATAAGCACTTTTCTAATGAAATTCAGTGTTTAAACAGAGTATTTTGCCATTTCAATCATCTCTATGGGGTCTGTGCACTTGTAGAACCAGATCAGAGATATCACACGTTTGCTTGCTGTGACGTAATGGCACAAATTCTCCTTTTCTGGTGACAGAACTGGCGAGCGATGAAAAGATAAACACTTGGAAATTAATTGCCTCCAAAGAACAACTCATCAATAAACAGTGCATTGTATAAGCAACCAACGAAATTCAGCGTTTAAGACAGCATTTTGCCGTTTCAATCGTGTCTTTGCACCTTGTACTGAAGAACCAGAGATGTCACATATTTGTTTGCCGTGACGCCACAAATTTACGCTCAATGGCACACTGGCGTTTTTGTGATTATGCAAATTTTATTTGCTTCTCGGCAGTTGGTACTAATTATTTTGTTTCTTTATGGTTACAAATAACAAAGACCAGATGCGTATACGATATGCAATTTTAGACAGGTCAAAAAATGTTTCTATGCAATAAATGCACGTACCAACCTCGTACCCAGGGTCTTTGTTCCCCTTGACCAGCGGTTGGGAAATGAACAACCCTGGAAAGATCCGATTTGACAGTCTGAAAATATCGGACTTCAGGCTGAACTGCATGTGCTTAGGGACTTCCATTTATTTGAATTGTTTGAAAAAGCCAATCAGAATCATCAACCTATCGGATCTTTCAAGAGTTGCTCATTTCGCCAAGCCTGTGCAGTACGGAGTGAAGACTCGAGGGACGAGAATGCGCGCGTACGTCCGCGCGTACATGTATATTTTGCGTCTGCATAGTTCGCTTATCTCCGAGTTGTACTGTATGACTGATTAAATGTTACAAACAACAGTTTAAATTTTGACATCAGCTATGGCTTTATTTACAGTAAACTAACAGGTAATAGAGAAATAGACGTTCTTTGATCACGGAATGTAAATTTAGGAAAAAATTAGAGACGAGCAAGCGAGTAGTGCGAGCGCACGCACTGAAACCTTTACAAGTGCAATCACTACCTCGGTTCATTCAATCCAGTTTGACTCTACCTTTAACAAATAAGAATCTTTACTCTGCATTCTCACCTTCGTCTTTAACAATGATAGAAGAATTGTCTCTGCTGTCTGCTGCCTCCTCTTGACCCGGGAAGTCTTCTCTACCTTCCATTTTCTACAGGAAGAACTTTGCTTCAACACAGCAGCAAAGCAGGGAAAAACGACAGGCGTTCGGAAAGTGTATAGTAGCCTGGGCTCAATGGCCTCGTCCTGGAATGGAGGTGATTAAAATCCAATATTAGGCTAATTTAGCAACAGAACGGGAACGTCATTTGAGGACGTGAGAGCGCGCGGAAAAGAACTGAACACGACTTCCGGTGCTCAATTTGCTGCTCTGCCATTGGTCAAGTCGGTTTTTAGATCTGCGCGCGCCGTTGTCAAGAAGTCCGCGTTGCCTTTGCTAAAAATTTAGTTTCCTCAACAAGGAAGTCTCCAGCATTTATGGCTGAAAATAGATGCTTTTGTGGTAAAAGGTGCATACAGTATTTTGAACTCTGCAGGGATGCTGTCAGGGAAATCTCCATCTGACGTACCTGCGAACCTCAGATTAGCTCTTGCGGCCTCGGTTGAAACCCCGATTTTTCGTGCCACAGCTGTCGGGGTACTTTCCTCTCTTCCGTGTTTTGCGGCAGTTGTGGACTGTGGTTATGCACGGACAGTACGAATTTTTATATTCGAGGGGTAGCGATGCCCGGGATTTGAAGATGGGCGAGTTCAGTTTGAAGAAGCTCGGTGCTAACTTTCGTTTCGCGAGCGACAAGGTTCCTGCGTTAAACCCATGGGCTCGAGTATCCCCATTCAACGGAGATTTTATTTTGATCGCTGAATTTGCTGAGAATGAAGGGCCCAAACCTGTGGTAAGTACATTTTCAACATTCATACTCAGTTCTTTTGCAGTCAGTAATGCATGTAATACGTCCGTAACGTTTAATAACATCATGCCTTTTTAGATTATTCGCGTCGCGTGACTAAAAACTACAGTACTTGCACTATTGCCGCATGACAATATAAATGGGTTGTTTGTTTATTAAAGTGATAAATCCTTAATTAGCGATTTTCAGGTCAGACTCAGTTAATGAACTAGCGTCTGGCCTAACCACGAAGTAATTTGGAGTACGCATCTCATGGGCATAAATTTGTTATATACAGGATTTAAAGTAGTACTTGGAACAGTCGAACCTCGATTATTCAGACTTCTCAATTATCCGGACCAATTATCCTCAGGTCCCAGATTTTTCAGGAATATTAACAAGGCATGATAAAGATCCCAAGAAACTATCGTTATGAATTATTTTTAAGTTAGCTTATTAGGTTTAGGTTATGGTCACATTTAGCAGGTTTTTTCCTTTCAAAGAGCGAATTAACATTTTTTAGACCAAAGTTTTTTTGTACAATACAGTATGCTATCACATTAAAATCTGATTCTCTAATCAATTCAGTTTATTTGTGTCTTTTATATATTCATATATTTTTGATGAACCAGACTCTCAATTATACAGACTATTTTTTCCAGTCCAGTGGCAAGTCGGAATAATTGAGGTTTAACTGTACATTTAGGTTAATTTCAAGGGTACCAGCTGTTTCAACATAATGCACATGTCATCAGCTTCTCCGTGGGGTTGACCCCTGGGCTAACCAGGGGGATTGTAAAATCAGTGAAGCAAACTTGAGGAATTTCCCCAGGGAATCAGGGAATCTTGCATGATAAAGTCCCCTGGGTAAGGTGTCTCTCAGCAGACCCTAACATCCTTTACAAACTCGTGATCTCCCCCACCCCCTAATCTTTGATTGTAAAACAATGTGGTTTTTTCCCCTACCCTCGAGCAAAGAATCCCACCCATCTCCTTGTATTCCCCAACATATCTCCATGCTTGGCCTGGGGGTCGACCCCACAGGGAAACCGATGACATGTGCATAAAGTCACGGAAACCTTAAGTAGCATGCATGTATCAGTATGTAATTCCTTCTGCGATTAGATCCCTGACCAACCCTTCAAATGCAAAAGTACCCAACCATAAACAACTTTTCATTCTCTTTTTAGATGAAAGTTTCATAAGATTTCCACAGCTCCATTCTTAAGTTGCATAATTTTCCTACTTAAACTCTACACCCACTTGAAATTTGTGTGTAATAAATAATGCACGTTAAATATATGTTAATGGAGCTGTGCAGAAAACGTTGCCATAACCCCATTTAACAGGCAGATTCGCATAATGAAAGCCCCATTTTATACCTGAGCCGTTTTTTTTTTTATTTCTATTTTATTGGAGAGATGTCATACAGTTGCAGCACTCGTGGGTTAATTAGTAAGAAAGATTAGACAAACTTTTACATATACAAAAAGAGAAGTCACGACATCATTATCAACATTTGACCACCTTACCTTGTAGAAGACACGGTGGGCTGCACACAGACTGTAGTAATGATAACAACACTGAGAATGAAAACCATGATGTGAAAGGGTCCGCTCATGATCTCCCTTAAGCTGCGGCTACACGAGCGATTTTTCGCCCACGCCGGTGATGCGATTTTTTCAATTTTTTTGCGTCACCAGTGCGCGATGAAAATCGCAAATGTAGCCACCCTTGAACTGGCAACGCAACGGGTAAAAAGTCGCAAGAAAAAAATCGCAAGAAATTGAATGAGTTTAACTTTTCGCGATTTTGAGCTGTTGCATCACCTGTGTGAGGGTGGCTACACGGGTGATTTTCATCGCGCGCCGGCGACGCGACAATTTTACAAAAAATCGCATCACCATCGCAAGCAAAAAATCGCTCGTGTAGCCGCGGCTTTATAGCTTGTAGCTGAAGGTGGACAGGGGTAGGCTTCTGTCCATCCAAGGGTTATAGAACAATATCAACATTGAGTGGACACACAGTTCATTATTAAGGCAATGGGTTCCACATCCACACTAGTTTCACCTTAAGTTTAGTAATAGAAAAGTTCCAGGTTGTTAATTTTGTTTTCTCACTATACCTAACTACTGAGTAGATGACAATTCCCAAAAATGGAGGAGCCAATTTCGATGTCAATGCTTTTTCTGTTCACGTGATGTCTGTGGATTATACTCAAGCAAGGTAAATTTTTATTTGCAGCCAATAGTAATAAATTCATGGTGCGCCTGTTACATTTTTTCATATTGTTGCTGACATTTTATTTCCAAGGCTTCTCTTAAGCTAAGCATCGGTTCCTTTTTTCATTTAATCAATATATAAATTTGTGTAAAGTATTGATAATAATAAGTTGGATTTGCACAAACTCAAATTAGCCTTTGCTTCTCTTTCAGGGGTGCTAATTTCTCTATTGTTGAAGATACCCAATTACTTTTATCAGAGAAGAAGGAGGGCATTTATGCTTATGTAAGTTTACTATTGGCATTGTTATCATAATTTATTGATTATATCACTGTCACTATCACTATCAATTACAGACATGAGTGTACATGTATCAATATCACTGTCACTGTCACTATATATTTACATATAACTATCATTATACTACACTTACCGCTTTTGTCATTATTATCTGATCAGCTGGTGGTTGTATACCGGTAGTTATTGTAAATATTGTAATTTTAGTCAGTTCAAAAATTAAGTGTCACCCACCTCTTAATCGTACAAAATTTGTCAGATATTATTCCAGAACAATTTACTTGCCAGCTACATGATTGTATGCTTGCCTGTTTTGTATCAATTTTCTGCAGGTTCACCATTTTATGCTTTATGACATCCATGCTCGAGGCTTTGTGAGACCTTACTGTATGTGCTATATTTCTCGATGTAAACGGTAGGAACATAAATTATAATGAGTAAATTAAATTATTATAAATATTAATATTGCCTGGATCAGGCTCACATCCACCCTTTGTCTAATGCGTTTCAGATTCCTTGAAATCTTTCTTGTCTTATAGAAAACAGAAAATAAACTAGACATTTTTTGTCCATATTGTTGTCTGTACACACTAATTGAAGGCCTCGGAGCATAACCATCCTATGTCGAATTTTGGGTTGTTTTTCGATTTTGCCTGGATTTGCCTGAATTGTTGCATGTAAACTGCAATTCGATTGAAAGAAGATGTAATGCAACTTGCAAATCACTCCCATGGAAGGTTGGTTTCTTGGTGTACGTAAGAAAAAATGCATTTCTGGATTCTGGAGGAATCAGCCAAAAAATACCATACAATGTGTTTCCATCGAATTGCAGTTCACATGCAGAAATTCAGACAAATCCAAGCAAAATCGAAAAACGACTCAAAATTCAACATAGGATGGTTATGCTCCGAGGCCTTCAATTCTAAGTGACTTGAAAACAGTTGCTATGTCAGCAAGTATTTAATCATCTCTTTGCAAGTAAATTTAAATTAACTTTTTGCAAAGTAAATACATTTTGAAATTATAGGCTTTAAATCTTAACATTAGAAAAGTGTTAATAAAAGTTTTAACTTATTTGTTCATTGCAGAAAAATGTATTCTTTTCTTGATCGTCTTATGGATGAGTTTACAAAGGTATGCAAAGTGATTTATGGTACTGAGATTCAAGTAAAAGAAAGCTTCCATTTCTGTTTATTTTTAAATTATGTTTATATGTTTTTTTTTACATCACCTTTTGTCCATTTCAATGGATCTGTCTATGCTCATGACACTCAAGAAAACCAGGAAAGAGATGCCAAATAACAGCGATCATTCCTTAGTTTATTGTGAATCTATGTCCCGTATCTCCTGTATAGAAAATTAATCCTGAAACACCATGAAAACATTATTGCTCCCTCTTGAAGCAATAAAAAACGAATGGTCACCCTTGGCTGATGGAGTTGCATGAAGCTCTGTTAGGACTAATCCTAGATAAACTGTGATCAAAACCTACAGGTTGCCATTATAGTAATTTACACAGACGTGCTAATAGTGCTTTGAATAATTCAGTCTTTGAGTCTATTCAATGGGAATCCATATTTTGTCAGGGGTCGCAGTGGTAAGGATTAAATGTACCTACCTTAAAATTGCCTGTACAACAGATGAAAGTCTGGAACAAATGCATTGTGTGAAAATTCTTTTAATTGTTCAGTGCAACAAAGTCTTGCAACATCATAATTATATCTACTTCATGAAGAAACTCCATACGTTTTCAGGTGTCAAGGCTGTTTAGGCATGGAAACAGAATAACATTCATACGAGATCTTGAGCAGCGTTTGTCTGAGGTCTTGGCAATGAAAGCTTCAAGTTCATGTAAGTAGTCTGGTACATTCAGTAAAAAATTAGCGTAACTAGACAAGTAAAATGCCTCACATTTTTTAAGGTGAATACTTGGTATAATTTTTGCATGGCTTTTTGAAACTAGGTACACTGTATACAATTGACTGACCATATTCCTCAAAATTAGTGAACTCAAGAATAGCAAACACTCATAAGTGAGACTGATGAAGATTACAGATCAAAGTCTTCAACCCCAAATTGCATGAAAACTGGCATCTTGTTATAACTTCTCCCAACACAGTCATTATATGTGAAATAAGTTATTGTCAGTATTAATAAAATAAAGTCAGTTTAATCTAAGCAATATGTTTTCAATTTTCATCTTGTATTCAGTTATTAATCTCAATACACAAGGACCCATTGACCAGGAATTGAAGGTAGCCATATATTCTTAAATATAATTATTTTTAATTTGGGTCATGAAAACATATTTACCAAGGGCTAAAGTTTACCAAATATGCATAAATTTGCTGATTAACTGGATCCACTATTTTCAAGGTAATTAAGCCTTTCTGGGCTATTTCCTAGTGGTTAATTCTGCAAAGTTTTTTATCTCACCAGAATCAGTCTGGCCTATTTAAATTCTCCTACTAATTTTCTTAGGTTGAATTGATCTATGTTTTGAAATGTGCTCTATCACACAAACCCCTCAGAACCCCTGTTTCATTGTCAAGAGTTTTGCATTATTTTTAGTTTATAGCATTAAACATTTACTCAGCAAAACAGCAGAGGCATTTGTTGCAAATATTACCTTGTCATAGTTAAGGCCATCCTTAGCTTTTAATGTTGTTTTAATGGTTTCAAAACCTTACACTGAACACTGAAACCAGTTAGACTTTAGTTTTTTGTTTGGAATTGAATCTGTATACATTAGGTTAAAAAAAAATGAAAATTAAAATAAAATTCAGCAAAATGGAAGTATTTGCACATTTGTGAGAATGTGCAGTGGATTTATTGATTTTTTTCATAAATACGTCGCCATAGGACATGGAAAAGTCAAACAGCAGTGTGAATGAGGAATTTGAAAGCATTTTGAAGGAGACCAAGAAGTTAATAGAAGTTCTCAAACCTCACATGGTAAGTCCAGTCCACGGATGTTGATAACTATTATGCTATTTTTTTTTAACAAGAACAACTTTCAAATCAAATAAAGAATGATCCTCGCCGTTGTGAACGCAACTTATGCAATTGCGAAAAGAAGCCTGAAAAAAAAATTGAGGACTTCAACGTTGAAGTCCTGAACTTTTTTTAGGCTTCTTTTCGCAATTGCATATTATTAAATTGCGTTCACAACTGCGAGGATCATTCTTCATTTGATTTCATTTCCGCAGTTCATATATGATTCATTTCATATATCATTCACAAGAACAACTTTATTAATTAAAAGGAGACGGCAGACTTTCACACATGCCTACATTTAGCAGAACTAGTCAAAGTAGGCAGTTTGAGCAGAGGGGCATTTTGTCTGCGCATGTTCCGTAATCCCGTTCTCATGAGGATAACCGCTGGAATGAATCTGCCAGTGAAGGCATTGAAAAACAAAATGGCGGCTGACAAAAAGCCGTCTTGTAGCTTGCGGCTCTCAAAGTTTCCCTTCTTCAAGCTGCATTTTTATGTGAAAAATTGTAAAAGATGTTAAGACGGTTTCAGGAAGAAAGCTCCAGCCAAATCCGTGTCAACCGAAACCTACATCGGCGAATACAATACGAATTTTTGATGTGACATTGAATTTTGATGATGACAAAAAAGATGAGTTTGGTAAGTTTGTCACCAGTCAAATTCAGATTGGATAAGACGCTTGTTTGAGAAGTAGAATTTTGGAACATCTGAAAGGGTCTCTTAAGAGCTCTTCAAGAGTACAGCGTGAGTACAGACACACTGAATGACCTATCGTCCGGATCGTCTCGAAGAAGTATCAACAATTTAGTTAATTGTACGTTCTTTGAATCCCAAACTACTAGGGTTGAGCTTTAACAAATGAAGATTATCAGATTGTATAATTTAAGTCGTAAGCGTATTTGAACATGTGAGATTGCGTTGATCTGAGAATATCGCCTTTTTTGTCGAGAAAACAAACAAAAAAAAAAAAAACAAAGCAAAAGGTAAACAAGAAGCTTACTTCAGTATTAGAGAAAATATCAATTATTTTTATCTTTGTTTTAATACTTGCTTCACGTCCTTGAGATTTTGCAAGTTACCATATGTAGATGTAGATGTAGATGCTTGAGTTGTGTTACGGCAAAAACTTGCAGCGCGTTTACCTTCTGTTGAACGTCTGTTTGCATAAATCTATGTAGTCACCGACTAGGACACGAGTTTCTTGGGCATGGACCAAAAGGATACGGAAATTGGGGGGAGGGATGGTCAGTTATAATTTCATTTTCCATTATTGTAACTTGTCCTGTTAGGAGAAGGGTAATAAAAATGTTGTTGTCTCAGAAGACTACAAATGAGTTGCTAATAAAGTCATGTTCTCAACACATTTGTCATTTAGAAGTACAGTACAAACCACAGAATGTAGCTAGCTATCTTCTGCTTCAACTAGTTGCAGAGACTTTTAAAATTAATTGCACTGCCTTGAGTGGAATGTAATTGTTTGAAGGTAGGGAGATAAAGATTAAGTTAAAATATCAAACACACTCTCCTATTCAGCTTCCCCTCCCCAAACCTTTTGTACTGGCTCGACAATAACCAGCAGTAATGGATGTAAAGTAACTCAATACTTGTATCAGTTCCTCCCTTGTGTACAAAAATAAAGAAAGAAGCAAAAAAATATAAATAAATCCAGACAGATTGCAAAGACTATATGAAGTATTTTGAACTTTATTGTGCCTGACTGCTTTACAGGAAATTTTGTTGTTGCTGTTTGGTAAGTGAATTACAATGCCACAGAGCAGGTCTGGGTATTTGTATGAGAAAGTTAATGGTTTTCAGGATTGTTAATTTTGCTGCTGCAGGAAAACAATCTGGTAGTGCCCAAAGGGAATTCTTCAGCTGCAACATTACTCTTGGGGACAGTTCTCAAACTGCAGATGATATGTACATATTCACACTCAATATTACTGTTTCCAAGACCGCAGAATTGATCAACAAAGCTTGCTCTATAACTTGTCTGCCTTGTCATCCTTTTTATGTGTTATCACAGCAGTTGGTCTTCTCTGTATATCCTTAAAAATGTTATGAGAACATAATTAGTGTTAGTTCCTTCCTTTTAAGCAAATTGTTTTCAAAACAGTCTCCATAACCAGTCTAGTGGAGTATCAGTTTATATGAAATTGTATTTTTATTAACACAGATTCTGATGGTCAAAAGTTAATACATAGTTGCATTCCATGTCATCATCAGTAAACATTGATGATATGTGCATAAAAATGGACTTAATACAAGAGTATCAAGTGTTTTGAATTTATTCATTGACCTTCCAGAGAAATTATCTACATTAAGCATCAACATCTTTTCCTCCTGTGTATGCTCATGTCATACTCTTTAGCTTGGTCAAGTTTTGAAAATGAGTATATTACATATCGAATGACGAGATTAAAACAGATCTTCAAGCTTGTTATATTGTAGTATTATTTCGAGAGAACAGTTAGTTTTGATTCTACAGTTTTGCATTGTACCAGGATAAACTCACCTAATTAGTAACAGATAATTTACAAAGGGCTTAGATATGCAGGCACCAATAAACTTAATTTAAATGTTTAGGTACAACAGTTGTAATATATATAGGGCTAGTATATCAGCTCACTTCTGAGCATTCCTCTAGATTTGAAAGATGTACAGGTCTGTACATCATAAAGAGTATTACTTTACCATAAATAAATAATAATTAACACAAGCTCATATCAAGCATACATCAGCCATCCGAAAAGGCCACTTTTCGTCATTCGCTAATCCAAAATATAAAATTTCCTCAATTTTCCAAACTCTGTTAAAAATCAGCTAGTGTACAGACCTCTCATTTAGTTTTGCAGTCCCAGAGTTTAAATGATAACATTCCGAGAAAACTTGTACAACTCCATAACACTTCCCTTCACAAGAAAGTGGAATTGCCAGTATTTTAGTGGATACAAAACAGTCAAATGAATGTAGAGTAATATGTACATCACTCATATTGGGTCTTTGATCAGTACTCGTGAGCAATAACACGCTGGACGCCATGTTTTTTGACTGAAAACTTCGGCTTTTTGAACGACTGGTGTATATAAACTACATAGAGTCAAAATAAAGTAAATACGACATACACTCATGGTGTAAAAATTTGGGGGGATGATGAAAGAAGAAAGTTACAGTGAAGTTTTCTGCTGAGTTAGCACTTTGAGAGGAAAAAAGCATTGATGCCAAACAAGGTTGATTGAAATGGCAAAATACTCTGTCTTAAAGGCATTTCTGTTAATGTTGTTTCTCTACAGCATTATCATTACATGGTGAAACTTGATAAATAAGTAACATGATTCAAATAATTCGTTCGAGTGAGTTACTTTATTTCAAGTTCCTTAAAATTCAAATCACATTTTACATTCACAAGAGTATCTTTTTTTGTATTTAAGCTGCTGTGATTAAACACTGTTGAGTACCAGATGTAAGAATTCCAATTTCATACTTCATTCATACATTTTGCATTTATACATTTCGTAGCTAGTTTGGTTTAATACTGAAAGAAAGGCAAACGTGCCCATTGACAAAAATATAAAGTTTGTTACATTTGAATACCAATATCCATGGGAAAGATGCTTTCTTACATTAGGGAAGAACATTAATTTTTTGAACTCGGTAACTTAGTAGTTCGAATTTGAAATGTAACAACAACGTCCAACTTTTAGTAACTCACTGTAAACAGATTATAATAATCATTCTTTAAAAACATTAAGGGCTAACAGCCTTTACTCTGGGGAAAAAATGGTGTTTTACATTTTTAAAATTGTAAAAATTCAACTCATAAAAATAATAAGAGAAGGTTGTATGCCAACGAAACAAATACAGTCCTTGCTTTGAAAGATCATTCCATTTTTCCCGCTGTTCTCAAAGCATTACGTGCATCTTTGAAAAATAAATTATTTGTGGAGAAAGTTAAGAACTTAGGATGTCCCTCGACTACGTACTTTTGAATTTCTTTAGCTACAAATGTAACACTCGTAGAGAAAAATAAAACGCGTTGAGCTCAAAAGTTCCACTTGTTCTAAGGTAGCCACTGAGGTGACGTGTACAAAACGAAGTTGAAATCTACAACAAGGGCAGAAAACGCACATCTTCGACGGAGAATGTCAGCATTTTACACCGAAAAAATGAAAAGCGCGCATTTTTTCCCGATAAAAAAACTGCATAAAACGAAATTGAAATGAATAAACGATACACTGACGCTATTACGAAACTTGGGGGACCGTAAGAATAAAAAGTTACGTTCAAGTCTTTACTTGAGGTATACTACGACGACAAAAAAAACAAAATAACCACATATCAAAACAAAAGCCGAAAAACCTTTGTCAGAATGCAAATGTAATCTTAAGAAACTACAATAATGGCAAATGTCTATTAAGAATTACCTTGTTAAATAGACTTAAAAGGAACCTCGACAAAAGACCTCTGTGATCCAAGTCTTCGAAAATCTTCGAAAACTAGACGGATGAAACTGCGAAAGCAATGCCGGTGGACCGCTTTCAATCACGGTGACAGAACATTTTTTAAAGTCTGGACAGCTTTACAGCTGTGAAGAGAAGGGGAAGACACTGTTACCTGGTACGTTTTAAAACTTGGGGGATCGTGAAAATTTTAGGTAATTTAGCCTCAAAGTTCATCAAAATTAACCTCCAAATCAAAATGTCCACCATAAAATAAACGATGTAGCTTATAATCGCCTTAACCTACATGGTAGTAATTCAGTTCACATTAAACCTCATTACCAATAGACTAACCTTGATTGTTTGGCTTCTCATGTCAACATCTGGAAAGTCGGTGAAATTAATTTTCAAAACCACGCACCGCGGTTGTTTGGCCGCCCAGATCACTTTTTGGCTGTTAAGATCTTCTCAAAACAAGTCGCTTCAAGCACCTTGAGTACGCCGAGCACTAGCAATGCATAAATACTTCATACTTTCGTTCATGTCTTATCATAAAATCCGTCCAACTGCAAAAGATCGCTTTCGGAAAACTATTAATTGCGCGTTCGATAAGCAACATGGCTTCCATGACCGATCGGTCATCATTCCATTGGAGCATGCGCAGACAAAATGCCCCTGTGCTGGCAGTTTGAGGACGCTACATGCATACATTATGGAAAATTATGCCGCAATAATCAATTAGAGCAGTTTGCTTTGGTTTTGAATTGCTTCGCTCTGTGATTGGCTAGAAAAACTCACACCACTTTCACGACCAATGAGAAAAAAATTGCGTGCGCCAGCTGCAAGTAATTGCTTCGAATTGCGATTGGTTCGTTGCGCTGTTGTGATTGGTCAGAGCAATTGCTTTGGTTTGGGTTTTACGACACTCAATTGAAAAGTGCTCTAACTGTTACAACATTATATAACGCAAATGGCCATAACCTTTACTACTGTACAATAAGTTTTAGGTACAAGTACTTGTGATCTGTTTTGACGTCAAGAGTAGGTCTTTTATACAGTGCTTCAATTTCTTGACAGCACGATTCCAGGATAGTGCAACAATTTAAGAGACTGGAGAGCCTGGCTGAAGGAAGGAGTCGCAGTTTTACAGATGCACATGAATGCTCTCTTTTGAAACAAGGAAAGAGTATAAATCATAGGCCGCAATCGTTCGTGAAACAAGAGCCTTCCTTGCGAAGAGGTATCAATAATCATGCAATCACAATTGATCATTCTTCGGTGACTCATTTCAGATAATTGCTTGAAAATTTTGAATGCTGTTTAGCTCCGAACAAGTTTAGAAGAAGGTTCTAAAGGCCCTGGCAAACGAGGACACATTGTTCCTCATGATGTGAGCAAACGAGTGGAACACAAAATAAATGTTGTGTTTCCGTGCTGCACAAACTGGAAAACATTTGTTGCGGACACAAAAATCAGTTTCTGAGAAAGAACAGAAACATTTTTTGTGTCTCGGACACAAATTTTGTGCCCGCAACAAATGTTGCGTGCGCGGGCAAACAGGGAAACATTGGTGTCCGCAACATTGTTTCCTCGTTTGCCAGGGCCTTAAGTTTTCGTGATACATGAAGAAAACTCTCTGATGAAGAAAACGTCTACAATATGATTACAAAAGGGGAGAATCAAGTTCAATTGAAAACTGCCCACAAAGAATCTAAAATCATAGTTAAACGAATGAACATCCAAAGATGCCTAAGGTTTGGTCTGACTGCGAATTTTTTCACATTCGTTAAAAACCCTTGGCTGTACTTGAATACTGTTCCAAAGAACAATGTTTTCAAGACATTTCGTCTTAAGTCCCACAAGATCCCAATTTGAAAGTATTTTTAAACGGCTTTTGTCTAAAACAATGGTTAGGAATCCATCTGCAAAATACCTACTGCTGCGGTTACATGGATTGCTAGAGTGGCAAAATAAGTAAGCTACGTCACTTTGGCCCAGCAGTAAATCATATCCTTGCCAAGTGTGGAGTTTTAAAACTTGGAAGAATTTTAAGTAGACGAAAAACTGTTAGCGTTTGCATAGCTGGGGCAGAAATACATGTATCAATGCAAAATTGTAAGGGTTGGTACGGTCGTTTGCAGTTTGCCAAGCTTACAAGTTTACCGGCTTTAGGCTGAAAACACTAATGACAAACGTGGTTCACTTGCTTTTACACTGGCATGCGATTGGTTCGAGGATTTGGAGTTTGGATTTTGATGTAGTCGGTATGGCACACTGTTGGCCAGTTTTCGCACATACGTAGCGTTTGTTTGCAAGCATAGCATTGAGCCCGCTCATGATAGCTGTAGGAAATATTAGTTCACACGTACATTTATTTCGCAGCTTTTTCACTGCCAGACCTGAAAAATCTTCTCACTGGACAAAAAGAGGTAATTTCATAGAGTCTTTGTTAAGGAAATCGGAGTTTTACTCTTAAAAGTGTCATCTGATTAATTGACCGTGTAAGGTTTCCGTGATCACGTGTTTTACAATCTGGCAAGGTTAGATCGACCTATCAAAGTAACTCGGGTTGCATTTTAGTGACTGTCTTCTGGATGAGCGAAGTAGTTAGGTAGTAATTGTATTTCGGTTTTAAGGTAGGTTTGGCAAGATGTCCTCTCAAACGTTTCTTCGCACACGTTATTAATAACCTGGGTCTTTATTGGATTACAGTAAAAATAAAATCTTCCTGTGTGGGAATTTTGGGAATCATTTAGTGTGTTCAGGAATATGGTCAATCGAACGCAACCCAAGCCACACAAGTCATTTAGCCTCATCGCCACGACGAGGTTATTACTCTGCTTGAGTTCCAACTCCGTTCAGGTCACTGTAATTTTTTTATTTTTCAGTTCAAGCCTAAGCCTCGCTTACCTTCCTACCACAATAGTATGAAAGAATTAAGGTAGGATTTCTCTCAAACTTTGACTAAGGGACGTTCGCGCTAATTGTTTTTGCACATCCTTACTGCACACGTATTTGGCGTTGCACTGTCATGCCACGTGCACATTTAAAGCCCTGGCAAACGAGGACACATATTGTTGCGGACACAAATGTTTTCCTGTTTGCCCGCTCGCGCAACATTTGTTGCGGACACAAAATTTGTGTCTGAGACACAAAAAATGTTTCTGCAACAAATGTTTCCCAATTTGCGCAGCATGGAAACACAACATTTATTTTGTGTCCCGCTCGTCTGCTCACCCAAGAAACATCATGAGCAACAATGTGTCCGCAACAATGTGTCCTCGTTTGCCAGGACCGGACATCGAATAGCTTTGATATACCAATTTTGTTTTGCTTGTGTACACGTGAAATTCACGTGGACTACTCTTGAGCAGACTAATCGGGCCATTTGTGAATGGACGATTACTAAAGCCGGTTACACACGAGCGAGTTTTCTTTGACAAGTGTCATTGACAATTTTCATTTGCTCATGTTCATGAACGACAAGTTTTCTTTGACAAGTTTTGCCTTCACTAGTTTTATTTGTTGGTGTGAACGAATGAACAAGTTTTCTTTGACAACTATTCACAATAGTCAGCAATTCAGTTACACAGAGGACAACAATTTTTTTGACAAGTTTTCCTTGTTGACCCATACAGACGAGCAAGTTCTGCATTGTGCCAAGTTTTTCCTTGACAAGTGCACTTGTTTTTCTTTGCACACCAGCAAATAAAGTTTGTCAAGTCAAAACTTGTCAAGGAAAACTTGCTCGTGTGCTACCGGCTATACCAACTGAAAACCATCACTGCTTCTGGTTTCCAGGCATCTTCATGAGCTGTGTGAGTGGGGCGCTAAAGAAGGCCTCAACAGACTGCGGACCATCTTGAAGGTATGTATATTTAGCTATCTTTTTATCGACAACTGCTTGGACGTAGCATTGATTTTGTTTCTTCATAATGCACTGATCAGTTCTTCCGTATTCTTATTAAGGGCTCATTTAGTGGAATGCAACATTTTGAAAAGCATTCGACGAACTAGCAAATAACGAAAACTTCATCGGCTCCCTTGAAATGGTTAATGTCGCTTAAGTCAGTTCTGGTAACTAGAAAGCGCCCTTATAAGTGTCACTAAAACTGACTCTTCGTTTATTTTATGTACTTCCCTATGTAGCATTACAACAGGGAAACAGCAGCGCTTTTAATAGAGCAGACCGAGACAAGCCATCTTGGTAAGGATAAATGGACATTTATTGGCTATTTGGTTGCCATATTGGAATGTTGTTGTTAAGAACGCATATCCACTTTCCCTAGCGGCTTTTATCACTTTGTTCCCTTGATTCTTAGAGCTGAATGTTTCATTTTCCTTTCAGTTCTTGTAACTTCTCAAATATGAATGTCTTTCATTCCAGAGCGTTTCCCCTCGCTTCTAACAATCGGTCGGAGTGTCGTGTGTAATTTTCTTCACAGGATTGACATGTAAGTTCGTTTTCGTTTCTTCGGTTTAATCGACTAGTAAATTACAGGTTGTGTTCTTTTGACACCCTTCTGGTTTGTCCTTTTATTCCAGTTTAGGAATAATAAATATGCGGAATAAGGTTTCCAAAACAACGTAAATAGATATTCTGAAAATGGATAACCCTGTAGGCGGAAGTGACCAGACACCAGCGCGCAGAATACAGTCGAACCTGTATTATAGCGGCACCATATTAAAGGAGCACGGTCACGATATTTTGGTTCATTATTAGAGATATGCGAAACAGTGACATAACAAATTTTCAGGGAAGATAAGCACCAAAGAGACAAGAATAAATGCAAATATGGCGAGGATGGTGAAGAATGGAGAAGATTGAAACGGATTACAAATCACCTTTTTGAAAATTTAGGCTAAATCGCGAATGCCATCTATGCCTTGTAATGCTATTCTGGAGTAGTTCCAAAGATCTCAGCCATAATTTATACATACATACTTTTATTTCATGGATTAACAACAACAACGCAACAACAACAACGCTTGACAGATACAAAGTACCCATCCGAAGGTAGCAAAGGCTAGTCGAGTCGGGTGGGTCAAAAGGATGGTTAAAACACAGAAGGAAAATAACACAAATTACAAAAATTAATTAAAAATAATTCGAGTACAGATTACAACGAGATCTTTTTACTAAGAACAAGGAAATAAGATAATTTACAGTAACATGATAATCTACAATAACAGGATCTAAAATTTAAAGGTGCTATTTTGGTTCCATAAATCCAGCAGATATTTTAGCAACGATCATTGTTTTAGGAAGATAATCATCTTCATCGTTAAGTAAGAAAAGTTAAGACCAATAAAAGGCATTTATAACTATCGCTGTACTGTTGGCCGGGAAAGGACATAGGTTCGACTCCTATGGGGAGGACTGGAAAATTTTTTCCGAGTATGGGAGGGACACAACAGAAAAATTACTTCTTTCAATAAATGAGCTGTTACTCGAGGCGAAATGACCGAAATGGCGTCTAGTACGGGAAAAGTAGTTCAGGCAATTCATAATTTCAGTTTTAGTTCCATTTAGTTGAGAAAGTGAAGCAGGTTTTTCAGCCATTAGAGACAGCTAACAGCTTCAGTGGTTAATTCGCCTGGGCTGATTTGTTATTGTCAGTTAATAAATAACACAAGGTAGACATGATACGAATAAAAAAAATATGATATAGAGGTATGATTAAAAACATAGGATTGAAGAGGGGAAGTGAATGTTCATTCTTTTGAGCTTTGCAAAACTTCCCTTGTCCTGTATAAAGTGTCTGTTAAAATGTGACTGCTTTCTTTCTGTATAATGTCCATTTTTCCTTTTTGCTATATTGCTTTGGTATGCTCTGTGCATGTGCACAGGAAGTGCGTAACCAACCAGTGGCCCAAAGAAACTTGGCTAAACCTCCCGAACCAAGGCTGTGTGACAAGACGTTCATCGGTATGTAAAGATATTTCATGATATAGTTTCTGTTTGTAAAAGTTGGTTAAATAAGATTACACAATGAACCGTGCGGTGCATGTCATTTTCATAGTGACCTCCTTAGCTTGCTTGCCGTCATGCAAGCACATGATGTAGAACATCGGATCCCAACCAGAATAGTACTGCGAGCCTTAATCAGTCCCAGATAAAGCCAAATTACATTTAGAGCGCTTTTCAATTGAGTGTCGTAAAACCAAACCAAAGCAATTACTGTGACCAATCACAACAGAAGTAAGCAGTGCAATGAGCCAATCAGAATACGAAGCAATTACATATAGCCGGCGCAAAGCGCGGAAAAATACGCGCGTGCAAGTCACGGTTGGTTTTGGTTTTGCTTCTCATTGGTTGAGAAAGTGGCGCGAGTTTTCCTGGCCAATCACAGTATGAAGCAATGCAAAACCAAAGCAAAACGAGAATTACTTTCGACACTCAATTGAAAACCGCTCTGTGTCTCTTTCTTTACGATCACTTATGTGATGATAAACCATCAAATTTTGTACTTCTGCCACTTTTATCAGAGCAACATAGTTATACTACCCGTATAGTGTTTCCTCTATAAATCTTCAGATTCCATCCACTCGAATTAATATCAGAAAATTTTGTCCCACTATTTTAGGACGGTACTTTTGGAATGAATTCACCCTCTCCATCCGAACTGAGCCTACAAAAAAGTTATTTAAGAATGCCCTTCTGAAACGTTATGTCTCTCAATATTGAATGACTGACTTCAGTATAACTTAGTTTAGTTACCTCGCTCATGTTACTCATACTTAGATATGCAAGAAATCGTTTTTGTCCTGGTGTGTATGTTTGTGTTTAGTTATTGTTAACTAAAGGTATATCTATGTGCTTTTCTCCCGTATATTTTCAAAACTTACCGTCATTCTAAATTACAGGGGCATGGTATTAGTTAAACCATTTTTTGGCCTTTCTCCTTTATTATTCCTTATTTCAGTAGTCCTGTTTAAATCTACCGAAAACTTGTGAAGATAAATAAATTAAATGAAGAATGATCCTCGCAGTTGTGAACGCAATTTATGCAATTGCGAAAAGAAGCCTGAAAAAAATTCAGGACTTCAACGGGGTTTGAACCCGTGACCTCGCGATTACCGATGCGATGCTCTAACCAACTGAGCTATGAAGCCACTGACGTTGGGAGCAGGTCAATTGTGGGTTCATTTCTCTCACGGGAACATATGAACCCACAATTGACCTGCTCCTGAATTTTTTTCAGGCTTCTTTTCGCAATTGCATAAATTGCGTTCACAACTGCGAGGATCATTCTTCATTTGATCTCATTTCCGCAGTTCATTTATGATTCATTTCATATATCATTCACACTCATTTCTCCCACGGGAACATATGAACCCATCATTAACCTGCTCCCAACGTCAGTGGCTTCATAGCTCAGTTGGTTAGAGCATCGCACCGGTAATCGCGAGGTCACGGGTTCAACCCCGTTGAAGTCCTGAATTCTTTTTCAGGCTTCTTTTCGCAATTGCCTAAATTGCGTTCACAACTGCGAGGATCATTCTTCATTTGATCTCATTTCCGCAGTTCATTTATGATTCATTTCATATATCATTCACATAAATAAATAAATTAATTAATTATTAATTTAAAAGAACGATGAAGAAAGAAGACTTACTTTTAATTGTGACCCCGCAAACTGGTAACCCACGGCTCCTCTCCTCGTGTGACCATAAAATTAGCGGTTTCAATTGTTTGTACGTCCTTTTTGTTGCAGAAACATTGAAATACGGCAATTTTCTAAGAGCTCTTTAAAATATTTGTGTTGCCGGAGGGGACTTTTGTTTTATAAAATTTATTTTTATTATTACTTTTTTAGAATGGCAGTTTATACAGCTTGGAGTCATTTCAGTCGTGCTTAGAGGATGAGTTAGTCGGGTCCGCAAGATCAAGTGATGAAATAGTCTCACCATTTTCTCCATCGTGAGTAGGCCTTTTTGGTCCTTTTTGCGCGACGAAATTTTATACATGTACAGTCAAACCTCTCGTCACCACTTGCAGAAGCTCAAAAGGCTTGAAAGTATCGCAGGAGATGGGGTGTTTTACTAGAATAGACCTTTTTAGCTTGTAGATTTTGTTTTCCCAATGTAGACCATGTGATCTTCCCAAGGGGATTTGCCTTTTGTCTTTTCATAAATTATGCGTAAATATGCACATGGATAAGGCGAAATTTCAAAGAAACAGTTCTCTAGGGTACCATCACGTGGTCTACAATGAGAAAACAAAATCTACAAGCTAAAAAGGTCTCTTAGCAAGTAATGTGTGCATATTTCAGTAGCTGGACGCCGGTAGCATTAGAGAAAGTGTACACTGCTGGTAAATGGGGAAACACGGTCAAAGGTATAGTATAAATGAAGAGGATCCGTCCTCTGAGTTTCATTTTCAACAAGCCAGTGGACTTAAGGGAGGCCATTTAAACCCATGGAGCTTCAAACAAGTGTTTGCTTCCTCTTACGAGAGGTGTCCGCTCACCGGAAGTTGTAAATGTAGCGTTTCAGTGGAGAAATCGCAGGGGCTGCGATCTGATGTCCGCGTATGGCATGTGTCCGCAACATTGGGAACAACATTGCAGTTATGGCTAACCGTACCGTAAATGAGTACTTTGTACTTTGAGGGCTGAGTTTGTTTGTTCTCTACTCGTTCCGAGAGGTTTACTCCGGTTTTCCCCTCTCCCCCAAACCAACATTTTATTTGATTTGATTCTACTCTAGAGTTGATTTGATTTAGTTTTCCCAATTAGTAGAGCACCTGTGCTCGGCTGCAAAGATTTGAGACTTTAAAAATAAAGTGATGATGACGATGATGATGATGATGACGATGATATTTTCGGCATGTCCATCTACATGTAAAATTATAATAAAGACCCTGACTTATTTGAGCAGCAGACGTGATAATGAGTGACGATGAATACGAACAAAAGCCGGAATAATTTAAAGACAGCCATTTTTGCATAGGGTCTATTAACAACTGTTCTTCCCTTACTTAGGTCGTCTTTCCATGTAGATCTGCAAGGAGTAGAATCATCAAGTTATGGCAGCTCCGATGATTCCAGAGTTGAGAACATTGATGTTATGTCCATTCATTCAGATACTTCTCTGGCTGGTACGAAGGAGAGGTTGTCATTAGCGGACTATGCGTTATTGGATGAGGATGCCTTGTCAGACTACAGTGATGTTCGCTTTAATAGACAAACGAGTGCAATTTTAGAAGCAACCACTAGCTTGCGCTATAGCCAAACAAGTGGAATAACTCGAAGTTTGGAGAGTATTAACACAGCATCCTCTGACTATAGAAGTGGAAGACATCGCAAGCGTGGAAAGAAATTGACTTTTCCAGTTTTTCGGAAATCAAATCCAGTGACTTTAGCAAAGAGCGAAAAGGGAATAAATACATGTCCTGCGGATGCACCATCGAGAACTATAAGCAGTAGAAACAACCTTTCTGTTAGGTGTACATTCAAGAGATCAAAAAGTGAAGGTGGGACTGGAGGTTGTATGCCAAGTGGAGATGAAAAGCTTTATCTAAAAAGATTATCTTCCAGTTTCAGGTTAGAATTCGCATATTATTAAGGAGCTCGGTGCTTCTCTACAATTTGGGCTACATTTGAAACCAGTTTTGTTGGTTATTAATCATTTTTGTCACTTCTGTTTTGACGATTTGAATCCTTGCGAAAAAAAGTTTCGCCTGAAAGTCGCTTGTTGAAGACCTCGGGGCTGCAGTGATGAAATTTTGAGGGGGCCTGCCCGTGAATTTTTTTTACAAAGAACAGCTACAACAACTAGGGCTTTTCATGTCTAGTGAAAGAATCCAGTATGTTCCACTCCTATTTGTTTACGACTATTACAATTCTTTACAATTCATGGCAGCCTTCAAAAGCGAAGCCAAAATAGATAAACATTAAATCAATAATGTGATTTGCCAGCTGCAAGTTGGATTGTCGTGGCACGGGTCTCGTATATGTGCACTGTTATTATTCAACACATTGTAACACTGTCCAAATATGGTCATAGCTTGCTCAGTATTCGTCGTACGTACACAACATACAGTATATCCTACGATATACGTTACTCCCTGTAAAGGGGAGACAAATAATGGCTTTTTCTAGCTTCTCCACCATTAATTCGGCAAAATGTGTTTTGTTTTCAGTGTGTTGAATAAGGAAACAATTGTCCTGCTCAATCTTGCGGAATATCTCTTGATTTTAGCAAACTCGGCAATAGGTGGTTTGCACGTTACGTCATCGCCGCCGTGCTGGTGGACGTAAACAATTCATCTCTCATTGGCTCCTTTTGTTCGTCCACCAGCATTTGTTCGTTTCACCCTTGTTATCTGTGTCTCTAGAGATTGGCTGCAAACCACCTATGGCCTCGTCGGCCAAGTACCTGGCTATATTCCGCTCAAGTTCGCAGGATAATTGTTAGTTAGCTTAACCGATATGAATGATTTCTCGCACAGACCAGAAAAGATCAGACTTCGATGCTTTGCAGAAGAAGTTTCCCAACCACTGGAATCATACTCAGGTAACAGAAAATTGTTGTAACCAGTACCAAAGTACAACATAAATTTCTTAGATTTGAAAATTTGAGATAAATTTTGTATGCACATAATGGTTAGTATTCTCATTGTACTTTGCCAGGTTCCAATGTGCTGTTTTTGCGAAATAACTTCAGTTGCGGTGTTTATTTGCTCTACGCTCTTCTTTCTGGGAGACCAGTGGTTATTTTTGCCGAACCTCGAAATGAAAGGTTTGTATCCGGTAGAGTATTACTAAGTGAGACTGTTAAGAGTTAGGCTGGGCGAATATTTTATTATAAACAGGGAGAGGCGTATTGCTTAGTTTTAATTTTCCGAGTTTTCTCCATGAGGGATGGTGGCTGTTTAGCAGGAGGTTGGATGCGCCTGTTTTTATGTTGACTTCAGAACCCTCAACACGCTGCAAGGCAGGGCTTTTGCTTTGTCCTCGTGTTCGTCTCATTCTGGGCGAGGGTTGGAATGTGCTCCTCTTCCATCACTTGGGAAGAATATATGTTTTGGACAGGGAAATAAGACCAAATAATTGTACTGGAAGAGGTCTGTGGCTTGGGTAAATTTTGTTTCAGTTTTTCAATTTATTTTTGCCACTTTTGTTATTTTAAATCGTGGCGTCTGGCCTGTGTAATGCCCCAAGACCATTTCAGTTAGTCTTGGTACTTCTTGAAACACTCCTTTGTTCATAAGCAGGAAAATAACATATTTTACTTCTTAGGGATGTGCGAATGATCATTTCCGCTTTGTGGATGTTTGTACCAGAAAATACGAGGTTTGTTTATTGCTCCGATTAAGTATTCGAACAGTAATGTGTTTCTGCCTACAGAAATGGAGTAGAGATACGATTTTTAATAATGCAAAGTTATATTCTTAGAGTGAATGCCCATTGCTGATTCCTGATGAATAAATTCGATACCTTACGTTTAGTACGTTCGGGTACTCCGATTTTGCCATACATATAGGTAGAGAATAGATGGAAAATTTTGGAGTCAAGAGTAAACGTCCTCACAAGTAGATATGCATGTTTAATTTGGAGTACTAAAGTCTACTTAACTAAGTACTACCTTTGTATCGTGTTGTTCTTTGTTAAGTTTGCTTTCTTTAATTCACTGGGCTTCCTCTCAAAAGGAGAAGGTCAGAAAATTTGAAAAATTCCCCTGTAGAATTATCATGGTATAAAGATCAGTAAGATTCGTGATAATTTCCTTGTAATAGGTTTCTTAGTTGTAATCCGTGGATTATTTGTCCTCTAGTCATGGAAAGGCAGTAGTTCCTTGGAGAACGAAACCGCTGCAGATGTGTGATCTATCATGGCAAGTATAGTACACGTCGTTAGCTGTTATTGTCTTGAAATGAATAATTTATTGTACTTGCTATCTCAATTATTCCAGGCCCAGTAGCCTTCAAGTTCATAGAGACTTGATTTGCGATAGTCTGTTTTCGATACCCCCCCCCCCCCCCCCCCTTTATTAAGGTGCATATGCAGTAAGTTCTAGCCGCTCGTGCCCCAGTCGTGTGCAAGTTAACCGATGCAATCATTCCGAAACTTAATGTGTATGTCGACGCGCTGTGTCCGGCCTGTGGTGCGCCGGAAGTTGTTCGGAGAGTTCCTCGCTATCAGCAGCATTGACTATTAAGGTTAGAGCTTTAAGTCAGATGAGGAAGCAGAAGAACAATTATTTGACTCGACTCAAACTTGACTCCTGACTCCAACTTGACGGGTTCAAACTTGACTCGTGTAAAGAGTAAACTCGGGGTACCCAGCAAAAGCAATTAAGCAAACGCTTTCTTATAGTCGTTTCCTTTGATCTCAGGTCATTTCAAGTATGGTTTGTTAACTGAGGCATGTTTTGTACAAGCTAACAAAGATCCCTGAATCTCCAAGGCTTGGCTTTCTTAAAAAGCTAGCTGCCTTCTTTCGAATTATTTTTCCACTTTTATTGACGTTTGAGGCTAATTTTGTCAATGCGAAAGCAAGTTTTTCGTTGATCTAAATTTCCGAGGCGGTTTAACCCTTCCAAACGGACTCTTCGGCGAAAATCATATCCGTGGAGCAGCGTCCCTAATTGTGGCATTCATTGTAGATCCATGATTGTTCTCATTACCGCTCTAATGCAGCTATGCTCCTCCTTGAAGGTTGAAGCTTGTTGGTCTTGCGAAGAACAAACACATGAACATGCTCCCCAAGTCTGTTAAGGTATGTGTAAATCGCGTGGTTTAGTTATGTTTTCTGAAAGTTGTGATTGCCGATGAGAAGGTTGCTCATTGCGGGAGGCAATGTGCAAAGTAATTGTTTTAATCTGTACCACCCATACCTTTCAGAGATATGTTTCCGTACTGAATTTTGAAACGGACCTCATTGAGACTCCACAATATAAGGTAAGAAGCCCTGTATTGAGAGTATAAATTGGGGTTCAGAGCACGCGCACTTCCACTTTTCGTGTCACTTATTGTTGAGATGGGTGTGAGCTGTTTTCAGAATTTTTTTTTCCTGATATATGTCGAACACAATCATCTTTCTCATGAAGGTTTGAGATTGTGGGGATCCATTTTAGCTCTTCTAATCAAGGCTTATTTTTCCTCAGGGTCATTATCTCCGCTCCTTTTGCAATTATGCCAACCAATGGCCAGTAAGTATTAGACTTTCCTTAACACTTTCACTGAACGTTTTTCGTCTTATTTTGTGTCCTTTTTTATAAGGCACGGCACAACTAATTTTCTCTGTGCAATTTTCTTCTTCCGCCTTAGTTTATTGGTACACACGCCAGTTGAATGGCCATTTACACTAAAAAAAAGATTTGATTCGTTTTGTCCATTTGGCTTCATCGTATACACCATAAAGGAATGATACGGTGCTACTGGAGGTTAACCTTCCCAAGAAATCTCTCGCGTAGAAAGAATGTTATTAATTTTATCGGGGTATATTTTGCTGTCCTCCTAATCTAACCTCACGGCTCGTCCATATGTTCTGCCATTTTACGCTGGATGCTCTGCTATACCTCTTATTGCTATTATTGCTATACCTCTGCCCTATACCTCTTATGGAACAAGTGCAGTTGAATAATTCAGGCCCTCGGACATTTAATGCAATTGCGTTAAGACGCCTGAAAAAACAAACAAACAAACAAATTCAGGACTTCAACGGGGTTTGAACCCCGGCGTGACCTCATTTCGTCATTTCATTTGATTTCATTTCCGCAGTTCATATATGATTCATTTCATATCTCATTCACACTCATTTCTTTCACGGGAACATATGAACCCATCATTAACCTGTTCCCAACGTCAGTGGCTTCATAGCTCAGTTGGTTAGAGCACCGCACCGTTAATCGCGAGGTCACGGGTTCAAACCCCGTTGAAGTCCTGAATTTTTTTCAGGCTTCTTTTCGCAATTGCATAAATTGCGTTCACAACTGCGAGGATCATTCTTCATTTGATTTCATTTCCGCAGTTCATATATGATTCCTTTCATATATCATTCACACTCATTTCTTTCTCGGGAACATATGAACCCACAATTGACCTGCTCCCAACGTCAGTGGCTTCATAGCTCAGTTGGTAGAGCATCCATTTTTCCATTTTCCATTTATTTTGCCATTAACCACATAAAAATACAAAATTTAAAAATACGAAACACAAGAAATTTATAATAACTTAAATTTAAGACAATAGACTACAAATGTTTAAGGTGGTAATGACAAGAAAGCCTATATAGAAGCCGGGGGCTTATGAACTATAGGCTTCCTGACAATATAGGATACATCATACGAATTACGGGGACAGCATGAAATATGAAATGTATTATTTTAAAAAGAAAAGAAAAGAAGAAGTAAGTAGCTCAACAATGAGTATATTTGCCTAAGAAAGAAGGAATTTTTTAAGTCTTTTCCCAAACAAACGGATGCTTTCACTGTTTTGAATTTCATGACTTAACGAGTTGAAAAACTTAGGTCCTTGAAACCGAATTGAGAAGTTTCGAATATTAGTTCGGCAGGGAGGTATGTAAAAAAGGTTGCAATTTCTTGTATAATGCGAATGTAACTGGCTTGCGAGAGTAAACATATCACGAAAATAATTAGGAAGTAAACCTCTTTTGAATAGATACATGAATTTACCTATCTGGTATAAATAAATGTCAGAGAATTTCAAAATCTCCTTTTCTTTGAAAAGAACATCAGTGTGGGAATCGAAAGGAACTTTAGATATTATTCTTATTATCTTCTTTTGCAGAAGAATAACGCGATTTAAATTACTCTGATATGTCGATCCCCAAACTGAAACACAATATATTAAGTAAGGGTAAACTAGACTATATTACAAACAGTGTAAGGAAGTTTTGGGAAGGCAAAAACTTGACTTATGAGTAATGCCTATAGATTTTGATATTTTTCTAGAGACACTAAGAATGTGAGGCTTCCATGACAAATACTGTTTCTTTCACACAATCAATCATATTGTTGTCAATTTGAATGGATAGATCAAGTGTTTGCCTCCTTTGGCGTGGTCTAAAAACCATAAAATTCGATTTCTTAAAGTTAATTGACAGCTTATTAGCTCGACACCACTGTGTTAATTTACACATTTCAGAATTTAGGGTTTCAGAAAGTAAATTAAAATCTTTGTGAGAAAAAAATATGTTAGTGTCATCAGCAAAAAGAATAAAGTCCACCACCTTTGACACATTACACAGATCATTTATATAGAGCAGAAAGAGGAGGGGGCCTAGTATAGAGCCCTGAGGCACCCCACACTTTATTTGGCAAGAATCCGAACAAATACCATTAAATTCCATATATTGTTGTCTATCGCCTAGATAGCTTTCAAACCATCTAAGTGCAGTGCCTCGAACACCATAATGCTCTAGTTTTGAAATTAAAAGTTGATGATCAACGGTGTCAAAGGCTTTAGACAAGTCTATAAAAATACCAACTGTATATTCCTTATTTTCAATAGCGGAAGAGATTTTGTCATACAAACAAGCTAGAGCATAAGCAGTGGAGTGATGTTTGCGAAAACCATACTGATTATCAGAGAGAATTTTATAGACATTGAGAAACCTTAAAAGACGATTGTACATGACCGTCTCTCTCTAGAATTTTAGAGAATGCAGGTAAAACAGACACGGGTCTGTAATTTGTAAATATATCCTGTTCACCAGATTTAAATAAAGGAATAACTCGAGCAATTTTTAATTGATTTGGCACAATACCAGAGGTGATGGATAAGTTAATCAAGCTAGTAACAGGGGAGATTATTATATCAATAGTATCTTTAATTAAGTTCATAGAAATATTGTCATGACCTACAGCATTACCTGAACGACAAGTACGACACCGGTATCGCGAGGTCACGGGTTCAAACCCCGTTGAAGTCCTGAATTTTTTTTTTTTTTTTTTTTTCAGGCTTCTTTACGCAATTGCATAAATTGCGTTCACAACTGCGAGGATCATTCTTCATTTGATTTCATTTCATTTCCGTAGTTCATATATGATTTATTTCGTGTATAATTAACATAAATTAGAATGCTGATCCATTTTAGGGCATTTCTTTGTCCTTAATTTTGATTTCTTTTCTTTTCTTTTTTTGTTTTTTTGTTTTGTTTTGTGGTTTTCAGACAAACGCAGCACTTGTCGCCTTTGTCCACAGGTGATTTGCTTTTATTTATGAGAATACTGTTGGCTCGATACGATTTTTCGATGCCGCTTGCGTAATTATAGAGTTGGGAATGACAGTAGTACGGTTAAAAGTGGTCATCTATTTGTGGGAAATGACTAAATCTAAGACGGCTATGGTGTATAATTCCACTTATTTGTACGTGCTCTTCACCTCCGTTCAGTCATTCCGTACTTCTTAATTTAACGTTGGCAACATCCAAACTTCGCACCTTGCTGCTCTTTTTTATTTTCACCCAACGGTTTCAACAAACCTATTGAAGAAACGTTGTCGGAAGAAGGTATAAAGCATTAACGATACAACCACATGGAATACACCATTTTGCTAATGATCAGCTCCTGGTGAATTGTGGGTAGATCCAGTCCTTTGTGGGGGCAAATGGCCATTTTAGGACGTAATTTTAAATTGTAATTTTAACCGTTTGCCCCCACAAAGGACTGGATCTACCCACAATTCACCAGGAACTGATCATTAGCAAAATGGTGTATTATGGGAGAGCTAAAATAGTGCGCATTACATTCCGCCAAAATGTTCCCTCATAGGACTACGGCCAGCTCGTGGGACGAAATATTTGGAGAAACAGATGGATACTGCCCACGCTTTGTTTGAAAGTAGCCAAGTTGGCAAATAAAGGACAGTAGCGGATGTACTTTGCAACTTCTTCATAAGCGACATGCATAAAGAAATGCAGCCACACGGCCTATAAACGCAAGTGTTTGGAGCACGCTTTAGGCATGCTAATCTTCAATGAAAGTAAACCGCTCTTAAAATGCAAATATGTGAATAGTTCAGAAATTTCTGAGAAAACCACTGGGTCGTACCGTTTGTGGTTTGTGCTATTCTCCCGACGACCGACAACGCTTCTTTTCAATCAGGACCCGGTTGTTCGAAAGCCCGATTAACTTAATCCAGGATTAGCGTAAACTTTTGGTTGCAGTTTTTAACTTTTGGATGAAAGTTTCTTTTGGTGCTTTTTGCTTCTCAGGATTGACATCCTTTAATCTAAAATTTTGAAGAATATCATCTTGGATTAAGGTTAATCGGCTTTGTAACAACCCGGCCCTCAGATATATACAGTACAAGTCAATATGAGCGGTCATTATGGCTTAGCGCATTTAGAGCGCTTTTCAATTGAGTGTCGTAAAACCAAAACCAAAGTAATTACTCTGACCAATCACAACAGAAGTAAGCAAGTGCAATGAGCCAATCAGAATACTAAGCAATTACATGTAGCCGGCGTAAAGCGCGGGAAAATACGCGCGTGCAAGTCACGATTGGTATTGGTTTTGCTTTTCATTGGTTGAGAAAGTGGCGCGAGTTTTCCTGGCCAATCACAGAGCGAAACAATGCAAAACCAAAGCAAAACCAATAATTACTTTCGACACTCAATTGAAAACTGCTCTAAGGTAGAACCGCGCATCAGACAAGTTCAGCAGCTCCCTTTGTGAGTCAACCTTGATCGTTTTTAAGATGAAAGTTCAAAATCAACGTGTGTGGGCCTCGTTACTTATTTTCTTTTCTTTTTTTATTGTCTTTGAAGTGTTTTCCTGGAGCTGGCGAACAAGTCGTACGTTTACTATTACGTTTACTGCCTTGGGGGTCTCAAATGGTGCTGCTGTAAAAGGTAACTACGCATGTCTACATCGCACATTACTAAGTTCTCTGGACATCGCTCATTATTTATTCCCGGTATCGCTGGTAGGGGAATATTGGCGTTTGCGGTACGATATCACGTTGATTCAGTCCGTGCTGGAAGAACTTTGAATGTATAAACTGAAACCGTGAAAGATTGGTCCCAAAGCTGATTGCAGTCATTTGTAAACGCAGGTTTCAGTGTTAGGTCGGTTTTTGCTGCCCCTCATTCATGGATGCGAGTTGTTATAAAACGTCCAGCATAACTAATACGTTCAGTCGTCGTGGAGCTCCGTTTTTAGGCTTGGCTAAATCTGTATATTACGTTCAGTCGTCAGAACAGTGATTTCTACTCAGACGGACATTAAGATTTATACATCGAACTCCGGGTCGGTGTAGCTTCTTTGAAATTTTAGAGCGTTCGCTTGCAAGTTCGACAACCCTAGCGACGACGTTTACATCCAGTTTTTAATTTGAAAGCTTGACACACCTTACAGCAGATTATACTGCTTTTCATCGCTTCGCTCGAACGTTGAACGAGCGTAAGCGAGTGTAAACAGCGTTTGAGTCGCCACGTACAGGCTGTGCGGCAATCGTACAACGTTACTGACTTAAAGAGCCACTGCGGTCAATTGCACCGTCACTGTCATTTTGTTTAGAGCGGTTTCCACTTGAGTATCGAAAGTAACTTGACTTCGCTTTGGTTTTACATTACTATGCTCTGCGATGATTGATTGGCAAAACTCGCGCCGCTTTCTCAACCAATCAAAAGCAAAATCAAAACCAATCGTGCGTTGCACGCGCGCATTTTCCCGCGCTTGGCGCCGGCTACATGTAATTGCTTCATTGCACTGTTTGCGTCTGTTGTGATTGGCAAGAGAGATGCTTTGGTTTTGATTTTGCGACACTCAACTAAAAACCGCTCTGATTTGTGAGTAACTAGTTTTTCTATTACACGAACGGCCCGTGCAACAAGAAGAGGTAAGATTTCAAATTATTTTTTTAGAAGGAAAAGAACTTAGTATTATTTTATGACGATTTTTCCAAGACACAATGACAAAACTTGGAAAACGTTAGCCTGACGTTTTCAAGTTGCAACCATTTCCTCCTCGTTATCCATGACCATAGCTAACCGCAAATAAAAAAAAAAAGTTTCAAACGCACGTATTAAGCTCTTGAAAATACATCTCTGGGTGACATCTAATTACGCAACAGTGTAATTAACATTCTTTGTTTGTGGATAAATGTCATCGTTATTTTTCAAGATACGCTGAATAAGTGTAAAGTGCTTTAGTTACCAGCTCTTTGTTTTGCATTCACAGTAACCAGCGATCAGACTTTGAAGAAGCGGTAGAAGTTCGGGTAAGACTTACAGACACACATGCAGGCTTTATATTGCAGAATTTACAGAATAGTGCAGTTTCGGGTTCTCCATGGGGTTTAAATGGAAATCTTAGCCTAACAGGTTCTTAAAAATTAGGTTTTTATATGCGAGATTTTACTGTAGTTCAAAACTGACTTGAGAGATATCTTCTCACGGGAAGCATAATCTTCTCTCAGTCGCAAAATAAATGTTATTAGATATGCATCTTAAAACGTTTTTCCTTGAACCCTTGTGTGTTTTTCGCCACACGGCACATGTAGTAGAGCTGATTGCTTTCGCATTTGTTCACTTGTTTTTTTGTTTTTATGTCCTAAATACAACTATATCTGAATCGCAAAATATCTGTTAACCACAAAAGAAAAGCCGTTCATAGCAAGAATAATAAGAAGAAGATGTTGTCTTTCTGATTTCTTTCTCGTTCTCTCTCGTAGGACGCCTCTGAAATTCTAAGCAGACTTCGAGTGCACTTTTCTGATGCTAAAATCGTTCAGGTACGTAATACAGTGGAACCCTGCCATACGCCCACCTTGTTATTACGGCCGCGTTAACGTGGCTAACCCGTTAATGCGGCCAACCATTCTCGTCCCCAGAGCTGCTCGTCTTAAAATGTCGTTGACGAGTAGCTCTGGGCGCGCCAAAAAATTCGATTTTTTTCATTGGCTAATAAAAACTGAATGCGCACCAAGAATTAAGTGATGAATTACTGCGCACTTCCAGTCATTCTCGTCCCCAGAGCCACTCGTTTGCACTTACCGTTACGAGTGAGATTTATTTTGCACAAATCAACAAGAGAATTTCACATTCTCACAAATTGATCGAATTACGTCTTGGTTACCTTGCTTATAAACCTTCAAGCCAACATTTAGTGCCTTCAACTTTTCAATTTTGTCGGAAATAAGCGCATTCAGTGGCGAAACTACAAGAACACAACTGCTTTCAACCGTATCAAGATCGATGGTCCACCACGAACCAGCTTTTAAGCCAGCCATCATAAAAGCCAAAGCTAGACTGTCCCTCCCTCCCTGATACATATCTGAGCATGAGCAAATACATTCTTGACTATTTGACATGCGCTACCGGATGTCCGTGATTTAGACATAGTCTAATTCAATATTCTGTTCTAAAAATAATCTGGGAAGGCTTCGCGGCTCCTTTCACTTTTTCAGTAAACTAAAGATTTTTATCCATTAAGGTTTTGGATACTGTAGTAAAGAAATCGAAATTGCTCCAATCGTGCAATAAATCGGAAGCTTTGCAAATACTTAGCGGCGGTAATTTGTAACATTTGTAGTGTTTCTAAATCAATGCTCGCGCGCGCTCATGGCAGCGCGACGTTGAAAACAGCCGTATAAAGCATTTTTGCTCTAAATTCCTGAAGATTCCCGGTTCGATGATATGATTTCCTAAAACCTTGTCGAGTCTGTATCAGAGGTAATTTAACCTGGTGTTTCAGTTTGTCGTTTTTCGGTCCTTGATTCTCGTTTCTCGATCCTCAATAGTCTCAATACGTTTATCACCAAACGCAAGACGCTCGTGTGTTCACTTCTGGCGTATTCATGCACTTCCAATCCAAAGCGCTTTCAAGAAAAATGTAATTACTTTTCCTTCGTCTGTTTTTAACCATTGTGTTTAAAATCGTTAAGCCAATAGTTATTTGTGTTTTTGAGAACATTCGAGCCAATCGCTTGAAAAATACTAATCTTCTACCCTCCATCCCCTTCATATTTTCCTGGGGCTTTGACCACCCCCATCCCCGGAATTTCCAATTCCCTCCATGATGGGGGTATGGATATTCAGTTCTGGAAACACACAATTCTACTTTTCGTATTTTTCACCTTCTAAGCAGTAGTCACATGCGCCTCTATGGTGCCTATTTTTTCAACTTTTTATATGGGCCATGTAGCGAAAATCCGTCGACATTGCTAGAAAGAGCACCTAAAAATTAGTAAAATACCCAAGTTTGGGAGTCATATCTTTTGAAGTCGCAAAGTTATAGTTTCGCAAAGTCGGGAAATTTTACAGAGTGTGTGACGTTTGTATGCTGAGAGCACAAACTTTCCCTCATAGGGCAAGTTTGTGCTCTCAGCATACAAACGTCTGCAAAATTTCCCGACTTTGTAGAACCATATTTTCGCTATTTTGCAAGATGTGACTCTCGAACGTGGCCATTTTATTAAATTTTAGGTGCCTTTCCTGGCAGTATCGATAGATTTTCGCTACCTGGTCAAAATCAGAAGTTGAAAAACCCGTGGAAAGGTCTAGTCACCTCGTTTAACGGCCACTTAAACCAGCTGTGCTTTCTGAGGAACAGACAAGCGATTTCTCATCTCAGTCCAGGATGAGATAGATGTTTAGCGTAATGATGATGATCGCTGACAATGATGACTGATGGAATTCAAAAACTTCCATTTGTAGTAGGGGTAATCTAGCCTTGATTATGTGCTGTGTTTTCGAGAGTCCAAGGGGTACTCTAAAATAGCAAAAACAAAACAAAACAAAACAAAACATTGGCTTGAACGTAGGACGAGTCAATCGAAAAATTCTGTTGAATTTATTATATTACTGAAAGTAAGAGGTAAAAATGGAGAGTTGGGGACCTTTGGTTTGAAGAGGATAGTAGGTATAGCACTTTGTTTCTGTTTGTAAAATTGAGTTATGTCGTAGGCCATATATTATGGCTCTTGGTTGTGTTCATCTCCCTTGAAAGAGAGCAGCCATGAAATTTGACCCTGCCCTGTTAATATGGCCAAATTCTTATAGCCTATTGGTGGTTGTATTTACGCCTTTCTACTCTACACCGGTACGTCGTTGGTACTAACACTACTATTTGTCCAGTTTGTTTTGATTGGCCTGGTACAGTTACTACCGACTAACCTGCACAATTACCTTTTGTTTCATTGTACCAGTATTTTGCTGAACTCATTAAACAACAGCAAGTTGATTTCTACCAGAGCCAATCTCCCGATCAAGGTGAATTTTTACGTGGACTGCATTTAACCTTTGTCTTTCGTGGCTTTTGGTTTTAGAGGCTGATGGGTTTGGTGGAGTAGACATCTGTAAGAGTACTTATTCGTGTCATTTTAAACTAACACCGCAGCAAACTGGTTGTACTTTAAGGGTCATAGTGTGACCTATGTCCTCAGTTGTTTGTTTGTAGTCGTTGTTTTTCTCGCCTTTAATAAGTGCAGTCGTCCCGACTAATTGAAATTCATGCTCTTTATAACTATATTAAAGCAAGGGAAATTTCAGTTTCCCATAGGATTTCTCTTCTACGCGAGGGAAGGCTTGAGAATTCAAAAACGTAACAGTGAAAGATTTTGTGTTTAGGCAAGTCGTATTTGATCTTGTCCAACTTGTCTTAACACTCAGTACGCATGCGTTTTGTTTTTGTTTTTGTTGTTGTTGTTGTTGCTGTTGATGATGATGATTACTTTATTTAAGTGTCATTAAAGATATAGCAGTAGAACCACTAAGTAAGGACACTAATATAAAAATTCCATAAATCAAAATAAGCAAATATAAAGTGTAGCTGCATAATGTCAGTGCAATTGGATATTGAAGTAAAAAAAAATCTTTAAAAAAATCTTGAAGTAAAAAAAAGTGTTAAAGCTTAAAATTACGTAATTTAACAATTACTTTATAGAGCTATTTACAGTGTCGGTGGCCTGTGTTCCGTTTATTATTACTTTTTTAATTCTTTGAAATTTTTTTTTAATTTGTTTTAGATTTGTCAGCGGAAGGAGTTGTCTTCCCAGATTCAGGTAGGTTCGGCAGTTTAATTTGACGTGACACAAAGTAAGGATGTATTAAAGTACGAAACAAAGCCCAAAAAACCACCTTTTAGTATTGTAGGAGTGTAGGGAGGGCGTAAGTCATGGGTCGGCCTTTGGGAAAGTTCGCTGAACTTGCTATATAGTTGCCGGCGGTCGCTCAGCACCTATCAAGCCGTGACGAAGGAGTATAGGATAACTTAGCCCCAAAACACTTTTTAGTGTTGTAAGAGTGTAGGGAGGGCGCAAGGAAAAGGAAAGGGCTTTTGGGAAAGTTCGCCGGCGCTCGCTCAGTGCCTATCAAGCCGTGTGGTTTGTTTCCGAAGAAATAAGGGATAACTTTAGTCATTCATACCGTTCTTCCTGCCGCTTTTCAAACATTTTGCGACAAAAAATCTTGTTTGATGGCTTCCTGAACTGTTCCTTTCCTTCCGCAAAATTTGTGTAAATTTGTGTTGCGTCACTTATTTTCCAAATCAAAAAGCAATAAACACCCGCATATAAGAACAAATGAATTAAGAACATCAGTCTGAAAGTTGGCCGAGAAAGCACCATGTATATAAGCATCAATTCAGCCTGATAAATTAAACATGTTCTTCTATTTAACAATTAGATTATAAGCTCGAAATTTCTATGCATAGATATCGAAAGTGAATAATCTAATTGTTGTAGTATAAATCTTCTAAATCCTTCTCGCAGACACTTCGAAAACGCGAAGAAGCGGCCGCCATTTTGTTGACAACCGCTACTCACTATCTATCACAGAAAAGATAGCGAGTAGCGTAGCCAATCAGAGAACGGCATTCGTGATAGAACGCTAGTAGATTTATACTAAAAAAAGAAAGATGCCAGAATAAGAATGTCATACAGTAACTCACACCATGCTGTGCTGGACCATATTTGAAATTTATTTTTCAAGTCAGAATAAAATAAGTAATAAAACAAGTAGTAAAAGTAATTTTTAAGTAACAAAACATGAAAGCCCTAGTAATGTATAATGTATAGTATTTCTGAAACACATTTTAAGAACATTTTCAGGCTGAATTCTCACTAAGCACCTGGTAAATAAGAACTTGATCAGTCTGAACCCCGAAATCATAGGTTCTTATATGCGGGTGTTTACTGTATTGGTTGACGTAGATGTAACATTTTTTAGTCTATAGTCTACACGCGAGAGAGCCTTTGGTGTAAGTGGCCAAATAAAAGCCACCGCGACAAAGGTATTGATTTGTTACTTTCTGTATTATTTTTGGACCTAATCCTGCAGGAAGTTGCTCGGAGTTTAAAGTCAACCGTTCGTGTGAGTTGATAATATGAATTAACTACCGTAAAGATATTTAAAAAGCTGACGTTTCGAGCTTTAGCCCTTCGTCGAAACGAATCGATGAATTGTGGGTTGTGTATGGTTTACATACAGAAGATGGAGCTACGCTATTGGTAGTGACGTGGTAACGTGAAAAACAGGAATAAATTAATTGAATGAGAAGCGTTCGTTGATACCGTGGGACCGGATTAAGGGTGCCGATTTCAAAGATGAATCTTTGTTCTTTGATGTAGAGAAAGGCCTTAGATCGACATGTGTTGTTTGGAATGGTGAGGGAGATTTAAGTCATGGGAGACTGGTTTAGATGCGTTTCTTTAGAAACTAACCCCATTTATTCATTACTTTTATTCTGTTCTCATCCTGGTCTTGGTAAAATTAACTCTTCTGCAAGCTCTCCTTCCTCCTCGTCACTTCCTATCAACTGTCCATTTTTCTGGCGCTATTCTATAATTTGCCAGATTTAGCAAAGACTGAACGCGATGACAGTGACGACGGCGCGCGCAGATCCAGAAACGGCAGAACGGCAAATTGAGCACCGTAAGTCGCGTTCAGTCCTTTCCGCGAGCTTTCACGTTCTTATTTGACGTTGCGTTGTCTTTGCTAAATCTGCCAAATTAGACTTAGGGAGGCGCGTTGGCCAAAAGCTTTGAAATTGAAAACTATCAAGCGGCTACGGTCAGCGCTATTCACGGGAGTTAACTCTTGAAGTTTCTTTTTCACAGATTCGTCTGCAGAGAATGCGTCGTTGTTGATTATCGCCGACCTATCCAAGTGCGCAGTTTTCCGGAATGTAAAGCCGTTGCAGTTGCCTTGACCTTTCTTTGAAGCCCACTGGCAGCTCGCAAGAAGTGGGGAGTATAATGCTCATTGCGAAAAAAGATGCACTAATCTGGAGAAATTTAAGGAACGTGGAGATAAATCGTCGTTTGCAAACTCACCCTTGTGGTGGGCTTGTTGTGTTGCATAGAGAGCGCTCACAGTATGTGTGCATGATTTCTTTTTTTATAGTCATGTCATTAATTACGATTATGGCTTAGAGTTTCCTGCAGGACTTCTTGTCATAGCTTTAGCAATTTTACCTGTCTGCTAAATTTATTATACAGATATACACTAGATATAATTTTGTATTGAAATTTATTTTTGCATAAAATATATTATGTATTTTCAGAAACTCCTGAGGAAGGTCAGGGTTTTTCTGGTTAATTTTCATCGAGAAATCAAAGTAATGATAATGATAATTAACAATTATTATTCTACGAGGACGAGCTGGATATGAAGTGATAAATAACCAACGATAATATATTAACGAATATAATACAACTAACTTGTTTTTTTCCACTTAAGAAGGACCAATCCCGAATCGTTTGGAATTTTTATTTTAAAAATATGGCACTTTTTGTTCACTTCAAGTGAACACCTATATACCATATGAGCTGATAGCCTGTCTCCGGCGAGCCAATGAAAATGCTGGAAATCTGATGTCCGTACTGAGTTCAGTTTTTAATAATGATAATGATAATGAAAATTATGAGGATGGTGGTGGTGGTGATGATGATGATGATGATTCGAATTAACACTCTCTTCGACTCTTAGGCTATGTCTACACTATGCCGGATAGCATTTTATGCCGTTGTGAAAAATACTACGGCCTGGTGTGAACGGTAGTGGCCCAAAACCGCCGCTATCTTTCCACTAGAATCCAATTTTTGCTCCTCGTTGTTGATTTCCGTTTCGGTTCGATTCTTTGTTCACACTACTCCAGAAAGTGGCACGAAAACCTATCCGATATGTGACGATTCACTTTCAAGACCGCAGCGGCCCAGCATCGCTCCGACGCAAAAGTCGTGCCGAAATCATCGTTTTGAGTGTGAACAAAGGCCCTATCCGATATGGTTTTCGTGCCGGCACAAGAGCTATCCGGTATAGTGTAGACATAGCCTTAGGCCATTCACCAAACGTCAAACAGAGTGCTGATGGGGACCTTACGAACAAAACTCAAAATAAAGTGTTTTAAGGCAGGCTTAAGTGTTGTTTCAGGATGTTTCATGCCATGGACTGTTATTTCCAGGGTTGGTTTCGTAGTTGAAGAAGTTTAATTACTGTACTTTCTCAAAACTTAAACAAGACGCTCGATTAGAGGACTAGGTCGAGGTATGAGGAGCGAGCAGACGTGTTCTTTGCCGCTCGCCATAGTTTTCTTTTCTTAACAATATTTTTCGGCTTTTAATTCGTATGAATACTAAAACAAAAGCTAGAAAAAGTAGTGAAAAAAAGAGCGATATTAGTATTAGTATAGGTAACTCCTCTTTCTATTCTACCATTACAAGAAACTCAAAAATATTGTCTCACGCCACTGCTTGTTTTTTTGTTTGTTATTGTTTTGCATTTTGTTCAATATGCTGGTTTTTACCACGTTTCTTTTTTTCCTGCTCTCCATAGTATTACGTGCTGAGGTGTAATCGTAACGTTAGTATTTTAAGTAATATTTAGTGTAATTGTGACGTTAGTATTTAAATTAAGTAATATTTTAGTATTTTAAGTTATGTTAGTATTGCAAGTAGAGTTAGTATTGTAAGTAGCGTTACGGATACCCTTAAAACCTTATATAATTCTCTTTTACCGTACATCAATTACTGTAATTTGATTTGGGCGTCCACATTCGATTCTTACCTCGAACCACTTTATATACTACAAAAGAAAGCCACTCGCATTATTACACTTTCTCCTCCACGAACACATTCTAAGCCTCTCTTTTCCAAGCTTAATATTCTTCCACTTCACTTGCTCTATAAATTCCATGTCTCTTGTTTTGTTTTCTCATATTTCAATCGCCTTCTGCCCGCCTCTCTTTCTTCATTTCTACATCTTAACCGTGAGTATCATGATTATTTAACTCGCTCTCGCTTCAACTTACACAAAATCTCGCGTAGGTATCAATTTCCTATTTGCTCTCAAGCCCCAACTATTTGGAATGATATCCCTTTGACTTTACGCAACAGTCTGAATTAAATCTCTGAGCTACCAACATTGTGAATGTTATACTGAACTTCTGATATTATACATGGATTACTGTCATCCGTTTTGCATTTCTATAGGTCTACAGGTACCCATCTTTTCTATCTAGTTTATTAGCTAGCTTAGTCTACTGTTCCTTGCAAAATAGTCTGTCTCTGACCAAAAGCCATTTAAGTCCCTGGCTTTGGCCCAACTTATGATTACTTTGTATGGAATTTTGTGTGGAATAAACAACAACAATAGTATTGTAAGCAATGTCGCTTTTTTTAAGTAAGGTTTAGTATTGTAAACTAATGTTAGAGTACTGCTCGTTCTTGTTAGCCGTGTTAGTAGTATTGTAAATAAATGTGTTTGAAAAAAAAAGTTAAAAAAGACGCTCGACGAGCGTTTACTCGGGATACTGTGTGAGGCAGAAGAAAAATTGAAAATAGTTTTTGGTTTCGCACAAGGCCTACAGTATAATAATAATAATAATAATAATAACCATTATTTACCCTCGGTATTTGTTTACATACGAGCAAAGCGCGTAAAACTGTGTTGAGAGTTGCCATCGAGAGTGATTTCCAAACACACTTATATATGTGGTAATATTGTTTATCTCTTACAGACCAGTGCCGCTCAAAACTGGGGAAGTTGCCTGTCACGTCGCGTTTCCTGCGCGATGCGATTCGCGTCGCGCGAGAGTCACTGGAGCGAAAGTTTTTGACATAAATTTTGGATGATTTTCGCGCCGAGCGCGTTACAAATGCACTGCTATCATTTAATACACACAGCATCATTGAGGTCATCACGAATCGAAATGGCGTAGTAATCTTGTAAACAAAACGACGAATTTTCTAAATTCGTTAGCCTGTTCGACACAAACAAATCACAATTTGCATAAAGTCGCAATATGTAACTTGAAACTTCCACTAAACATGAGCAATAAATTCACTCGTTAATACACGCTTCAGAAACAGAGAAAAAACCCTAACCCTAATTTTCGTCTTTTTCAATGCCTACCGAAAATAGCGCACTCCTCGTGAAAACAAAATGAGAAAATTAGTCCAAAAGTTGTGTATTTGGCTTACAGAACTTCAAAACAACTGTCGCGTGGTGTTATCCGTTCGACCTTTGGACTTTGCGGTTTCCTTTAACCAATGAAAACACCGCCACGTGCCTTCGATTGTGCATTGGCCAATCAGAACACCGCCACGTAATTGTATCGTGCACTTTGCAGCACAGGAAAAAAAAACGACCGAAGTCTAACGATTTATAACTCGGTATAATTATATACTTTCATTATCCCGAGTAATAACTCGTTGCTATATATTACCAGGATTTTCCTGAAGAAAAATTATCAGAAAAGAACACGTGAATAGAGATGTAGATAATTGCAAATAAGGAAGGCTGTATTTTTAGGGCTTTCTTACTTTTAATAACAAAATTGATATCGATGTTGGCTTGGCTGTACCTCACGTCTATGATGGAATGGAAGAGCGAAGAATCGCTTTTCAACATTAGTGCTTTTTGGTTCGCCTGTATCTTTGTAACAATGACAACTTTTGTAAAATGCACTGCAAATTATCTATATTTTGCATTCGAATCTCTTCTTGCGACCACCTCTCTACTGTGCTGCAACGTTTTATCCCGGTGTCCAATCCAACTAGAGTAGTTGTGTCTGTAAACTGGCTTACAGTTTTTCTCGCTAACGTTTCTTTATTCCTTTTCCATGTTCAGCGGTCGTCGAAAGCGCAATCATGATGTGAAATCCGTGGTATCGAGACTGGAGTCTTTTGTTAACCATTATCTCGGCCGGACCCCGGCCGTACCAACACTCAGGGTCTTAAAATAATTGAGGGGAAAGTGCTGCCTTTGTAATGACATCTACAAACGCTTAGACGTTCTAAACTCCTCGGATAAGGACGATAAACCGTAGGTCCCGTCTCACAGTACTCTCACTGAATCTGACTCTGTGGGACGTAAAAGAACCATAAGGGACGAAACAAAACTCTGGCAGTGACCACCCCTAATGTCTGTCCTAATTAGATATTCACACTACGGGGGCACTCATTAGTTACTTCATTAATTGTAAACTGCGTTGCAAGGAGTCTGGTCAGTGTTGTAAACCACCAGTGTTGTAAACCGCCATGAGACTGTGATATGAGCGATATAAAAATACATTACCATTACCATCTCTCGCGAACGTTTCTTTATTCCTTTACCATGTTCAGCGCTAACGGATGCTTGCGGATCGAGCAGATCGGGCAAGAAGTACAGGCCGTGGAAACGTTATCGAGAACGCAATTATTGGAAAGGGCAGGTTTCGAAAAGCCATGGGCGCATATATGTTATCAGAGCAAAACGAGTGGTGTCGAGATGAAATATTGGTTTAAAGTAAACTTCGTTCGGACAAGGAAACCGAAAACTTCTTGAAAACGTAAAGCTTGTGGGATGTGGCTGGAGTGACAAGGATACTTGACAAATTAATGTGATCAAGTAAGCTGAAGCCACTCAAAGGGCACTAAGGCCAAGGCCAAGGCCTTAGTGCCCTTTGAGTGGCTTCAGCTTACTTGATCACATTAATTTGTCAAGTATCCTTCGAAAACTTCTTGCTTTCGTGCGGTGTGGATTCGGAATAATTTATACCTGAGCTAAAGTAACCGGAGAAAGTTATTTTACTCGACGATTCACTCACGGAAAGAAAGTTGCGGTAGGACTCGGGTTTTAATTTGCGGAACACCAGGAGACTGGTGATAGTGAAAAGGCTGGGACTAATCTTCTGTGAGATAAAAAGAAGGCGGCTTTTTCTAATTTTTGCTGAGCTTTTGTTCTGACGTTAGAAAATAAGCAGACCAAAGAGATGAAAGTGTGTTGATTTCGCGACATAGTAACTATAAACATAGCGACATAAAACTGCATTGCTTGAGGTACCATTCATCATAAAAGGATTGATGGGAAATTCGAGTTTAGGCAGCGATCGGGTTAATTGCGGAACACCAGGAGACTGGTGATAGTGAAAATCACGCGAAAGAGTCCTGGGGCTATTCTTCCTTGAGATTAAAAGAGAGCGTTGTTACAAATTAGTTGCTTTGTTCTGACGTTAGAAAATAAACAGACCGAAAAAAGATTAAAGGGTGTTGAAAGAGGCTGCTCATTCGTGAGATAAAAAGAAGGCGGGTTTTTCTAATTAACTGTATAGCTTTTGTTCTGACGTTATAAAATAAAGGGACCAGATTAAGAGATGAAAGTGTGTTGATTTTGCAACACACAAATTCGAGTTTAGGCAGAACGCGGGTTAATTACGGAACACCAGGAGAATGGTGATAGTGAAAACCATGCATGAGAGGCTTGCCCGAGCTACTCTTCCTTGAGATAAAAAGAAGCCGTTGTTTACTAATTAGTTGCTTTGTTCTGACGTTAGAAAATAAACACACCGAAAGGATGAAAGGGCGTCGAAACGGGCTACTCTTTCATCAGATAAAAAGAAAGCGGTTTTTGTCTAATTAACTGCAAAGCTTTAGTTCTGACGTTAGAAAATAAACAGACCGAAGAGATGAAAGTGTGTTGATTTCGCAACATGGTAAATGAAACTGCGTTGCTTAAGGTACCATTCATCATAAAAGGACTGATGGGAAATGCGAGTTTAGGCAGGGCTGGGGTTAATTAATCATCGGGAGACTGTTGACAGCTAAAACCACGCACGAGAGCCGCTGGGACTACTCTTCCTCGAGATAAAAAGAAGGCGGTGTTTACTAATTAATCGCTTTGTTCTGAAAGAACTACTATTTCGGGAGATAAAAACAAGGCGGCTTATTGCAATTAATTGCAGAGCTTTTGTTCTGACGTTAGAAAATAAACAGACCGAAAAGATGAAAGGACAATAAATAAAATTGCGTTGTTAAGAACGTAGGCGTAATCAGGGAGGGAATGCACGGGGTGAGAAAATGGGATTCCCCCCCCCCCCAGTTTATTGCTACGATCTTCCCCTCCCCGTTTACGCCAGCTACGCAGATTACCGAGAGCTAATACTAAAATTCATAAAGAAAAAGCTCAGTTCTTTGTCAGAGAGGCATTCATTTGACACGGCAGAAGAGGCTCGGTGGGGCCAGAATGTTGCCAAGGCCATAAGAGGACAAAACGACAAAGGGAGAAAAAAAACTCTGATGGTGTTTACTAGACGAATTGGATAAAACTTATTGTTTTGCAGGGATTATAAAACTGCTTGCCGTTGCGTACATAGAGGATCTTAATATACGTAAATTAACGTCTTAATGTCGATTGGTTGTTTGCGTCAGGAAAAATATCTATAAAACGGGAGAGGGGAGTAATTTAGACGGAGCAAAGTGGAGGTAGTACACTCTCTTTCGTTTACAAAATGAGTAAAAGAGAACCTTCGTTAAGGGATTTGTGCCATATTTTTTCGGATCGAAAGAAGCGAATTTTTGGTGAAATGTCACAATCCCAACGGCCAATTAATGTGGACGGACCCATATCGACCACGCAGAGCGAATATCCTCAGTTTGGGAAGAGTACAGATCCCTTCGCACCCAATGATGAGTCTCAAATGAGTCAGCAAAACTGGAGGAGGGTAGCCACTTTGGAGGCAATCAACCAAGCCGAACGCCAACATCAACGCAGAGAAAGCCAGATCGAGCTCGTATGCATGGCGGCCACACAAACCACAGCCAGGGAAAGGGTCTGCACGGAAGAAAGTAAAGCAAGACGGACTAGACTCTCAGTCATGCAGTTCACTGACCAATACCAACAAGGAACAGCCTGGGGACCAAGAAGGATACCCAAGGTTCGGAGAAATGACTCTGAATTGAGACCATCGGGAGGAACTCGGTGCGCAATCACACAGCCACAACATGATACACTTTGGGCTACCAATCGATGCCAGCGGAGAAAAGCCGAAGATACAAAACCATCTCCAAAACCGCCCGAACACCGAGATGGCGCAGGAGAAAGCCTAAGACGTGGGTACGGAGTTTCACAGCTGTACGTTTTACACGAAGAGCATCAAGTAGAGAGCCATCAAGCTAGGTTAGTGCCCAAACCACCCTTGGCTCCACAGTGTGACCAAGGAAAAGCAGTGAGTCTTATCCGTAGGCAGAAGTACAGACGCCCATTCGGAATGGATCCACGTATGAGTGCAACTTCGGAAGCTATGAACAGTCCTCTTGCCAGTGTTGCAATTTCAGGAACAGTCACAACAAGCAGGGACGGAACTATTGTCCAGAGCCACTTATACCAGGCAATGGCATCACGACATGAACCACTCAACAATAACCAGAGGAGATCAGCTCAAGAAGATGCTGACACACATCAGACCAACAGAAGGGATGACCAGGTGACCGTGGCACCCAGAATCAGCAGGGTTGCGCGCGTCAGTGGGAATCAAGGAAGACGAGACGGTCGGCGCGTTGCGTTTTCTCGTGGAAGCAGTCACGGACATGTACATGGATATCCCGCTAGAAGAAAAGGGATAGGTAACCATAGAGATGCTACTCGCGATCAGCAGCAACTTACCTTGATTAGGGTTTTACGAAAACGATTCTAATCAGCTGTTACTACAGGATTGTTACCTCTGTGCCATTGATTGATTGATTGATTGATTGATTGATTGATTGATTGATTGATTGGTGTTTATTTACGCATTTATTGATTTATATACAGTCGATTTATCAGAATTTTAAAATGGAAGAAAATAGAACTAGAATTATACTGAAGAAAATTGATGCTAATATACTAAAACTTTACAGTCATTATATAAAGGGAGTTTCAGGCCACTTGTGTCTCTAACGGAACAAGTGGAGACACTGAAAGGTTTGGCTACTTTGGCTGTTGCACACTGATTCAAAATTGTGTATATAGCTTTATAACTTCTATCATTTCCTTTTCTATAGTTTCTTTATTTGTTTTACTTCTTCTTTGTACTTGAATGGTGTGAATAAAGATTGTTGTTGTTAAAAGAAAGATTGTTGCTTCGGCTACTAATTATAAATTTAAAAAAAAAGGATAGTCAGGCGCTTATCCATTATACGCTTTATAGGTATATTCGCTGTGCTACATTGCCTTTGTAAGTTTTCTCCAAACAAATATTCCAATTTTTGCGATAACGAGGTTGTCATTAGTGTCATAATTCAGTTTGGTAGAATATGCAGTGCGTGATTTTAACCGAGTTTCGAAAGTTTGCTGGAGAGAGTTTCCGCGCAGCTTGCACAAAACACACTACGGTAATCAAAGTGTGATGCAAATTGCCAGAAGGGTGTCAAATAAAATAAAAACCTTGTTTCTCGCTGACTTGTTGGAATGATATTCCAATTTTACAACAATTTAGTCACGTAGCAGGGGAAAAAGTCGCAGATAAAAACCGTTTTATAAACCTCATTTGCCCGGCACTCTTAGCCACATTTCACAAGCTCCACATTTTCAACGCCTGTTATTTTCATCATTATAATAATAATAATAATAATAATAATAATAATAATAATAATAATAATGATAATAATCAGTTTAATTACTCTTTTTGTAGCTTACAGCTAAATTACAAGAGTGGTCAAAGTACTAAACATATATATACATTAACATGAAACATTTTACTAAGAATATCTATATGTAATAAATTTGTCGAGACGGTTAGTAGAAGCCATGGCAGGATCCTCTCTGATGGTGCCTGAACGTAGATTGTATCCATAGGACACAGTTGTGCGCTATGGCAGCAAGTTAGCAAGGACACCAGTGTCCCGAACTCTCTGGGTTAACTTAGTGCATGCTGCGGCGCGCCGATCCGAGAGAATACGAAGACCACAGAGCACAAGTCCGTCACTGTAGGGAAGCCCAGGAAAGATAATCTCTAAGGCTTTTATCTGCACATCCTCAATTAGGAGGCTAAGATATTCTGGCAAATTTGCCCAAACTGGGGAGGCATATTCCAACACTGAACGGATCAGGCTGGAGTACGCCAGAACTAACTCCCCTTCCAACACACCTGACTTCTCAAAACAACGCAATGCGTACAGGCGTTTGCGCGCTCTCTGAAAAATGTACTCACAGTGCGTGCTCCAGCATAAATTATCAGTAACATACACACCAAGCAACTTATACGTGTGGACGCGCTCGATTTCGGACCCAGAAAGCTGCAAAGGAGGAGGATGGTGCGGCTTATAGTGTAAGAAATTAATAAACATCTCCTTGCACTTCACTGGGTTGAGGCGCATGCCATGCTCACTAGCATAAGTGCAAACATCTCTTGCAATAAACGGCAGAAAACTGGTGGAACACCTAGGTATAATCTCTACAACCGAAAGGTCGTCTACATATTTAGCCCTGATCTTCCATTGCCTGGCTAGGTTATTAACAAGTACTGCAAACAGCAAGGGGGCCAATTTAGTCCCTTGGGGAATACCACCCTAGGCACAACATGACCCGAGAAAGCACTAACTATTTTAACCAACTGCGATCTATTTGTCAAAAACGATCCAATCCAGGTAATTAGAGCATTATGTACACCAAGATTACGCAGTTCAGTGCAAAGGACATTATGGTCCACGAGGTCAAACCCTTTGCTAAAATCAGTAAATAGAATTCTAGCATAGCAGTGTCCACTGTCCTGGGCTTCTAAAATACAATGTAATATGTAAATTAAGGCATGCGTCGTTGATTTTCCCGGTAGAGCAAATTGCAAAGAGTCGATGTTATCAATGACTTGGCTATACAAGGAACTAAGTGTGAAACCTTCCATGATTTTAGCTATCTGAGCAGTGAGAGTAACCGGTCTTGAATCACTGTCCACAGACTTGGGAGGTGACACTTTGGGCAGGCGCCGGACAAGTGATTCCTTCAACTGAGCTGGAACGTAGCCCTGTTTTAACGAAGAATTATAAATGTCAGTAAGCACAGGACACAATTCCGCTGCAAACTCCTTTAAGATCTTGTTGGGAATCGGGCTAGGGCCTGAGGACTTGTTGGGCTTTATCTGTCGCAACATCTTGTACACAACCCTTTGATCTACTCGCAACTCCCTAGGGACCTCAAGATCCAGTTCACAGTCCGTCAAGTCAAGAGCAATAAAATGAGCAGTCAATCCCGCGAGGAAATCATTGAAGCAATCAGCGAGGGCGGTAAGAGTCAAGGTGTTCTCATCCAGCATTTGAAAGGCCCAGCTGTCGGTAGTACTCCTCTGACCTGTCAACCCTTTTATCTCCTTCCACCACCGTTTCACATGACTATCTTTCAGGGCCGCGACTTTCCTTTCATAGAAGTTCTTTCTGCATGTCTTACATTCCTGCTGAACCCTGTTTCTCCAATATTTAAAAGCAGTAGAATCTTTACCGTGCGACACAAAGGACTTTTGACGCCTTGAGATTAAGGTCTTAAGCTTGGAGGTCATCCACGGCTTGTCAGAAGTACAACACTTTGTGTACTGTAAAGGGAAGAAACGGTCCATCGCTTCCGACATTGTTATAGAGAACAAGTCGAATTTATTTTTAACACTCCTCAGATTGAATAAATTTCCCCAATCATGCTGCGTAATCCATCTGCCAAAATTATCCACTTTACTAGGTCTTAAATCTCTCTTTAGCAGTGCAGCAGGTAATTGTTTGGGTGGCGAGAACAATTTGGGCCTATTCGTAAGGCATCAGCCCAAAGTGCCAGAGTCACGCGTTAAAACCTTTATCACTTGAACTAGACCAGTGGACAGCTTAGTTTGCTGCTCAGTGATCCCAGTACTAAGTGGGTTAAAATCTCCACATACCACGACAAGACCATCAGGATGTTTACAAAGAAATAAATCAGCATTATTTTGAATGTGCTCCAATAAGATCTTGTTTTCATCCGACCCGTTTCTTGGGGGGTGGTAGACTACCCCAAGTAGAATGACCGAGACTGCACGCGATAGTCGGAAGGGCCTGATTGTAAGCCAGAGGGATTCAACATCCGGAGACTCAAAGTCCATTAGTCGTTTGCGGGGAATATGAGAGTTAACATATGTACAAACACCTCCATATCCATCCATGCGATCACTCCTAAAACAACAAAAGCCGTCAAGCGAGATAGCAGAATCGCCAATGGCGGAGTCCAGCCAGGTTTCTGTGATACAAATAATGCCCGGTAAATTAAAATTTACCACGGCTTGAAGCTCATCCCCTTTGAAGCGTAGTGATCGTACATTCGCCAACAAAATACCCGGAAACCATGGGTTTGGTAAGGAGAAGATGGTAAATGGTCGGGAACTGACAGGTCAAGGTCGGACAACTCGGACAAGCTTACAGGTTCTATTCCTGGTTTCTTTCTCATTCGCCCACCACGTTTCGATCGAAACCGCTTCCTGATACCAAGCTCGTCGAGCTTTAGCCATAGCTCCCTCGGAAGATCTAATTTCGGTTGTGTTTTTTTCAATTGACTTGAGGACGGCGCTGGAATAGGTCAAAATACCAGGAGAAATCATATGGAATATATGGACACCATTCTCCCAGGTAGTAGCTATTATAAGTATGAGTCTCTGGCTTATCTCCGTGCTCACCTTTTTGCCTGACTACTTTTATAGAAAAGAAAATGATTCGCTCTTCTCCTTGTTGACTTTGTATACACCTAGAGCGGTTTTCAGTTGAGTGTCGAAAGTAATTCTCTTTTTGCTTTGGTTTTGCACTGCTTCGCTCTGCGATTGGCCAGGAAAACTCGCCCCAATTTCTCAACCAATGACAAACAAAACCAAAACCAACCGTAACTTCCACGTGCGTATTTTCCCGCACTTTGCGCCGGCTACATGTAATACCTTCGTATTCTGATTGGCTTATTGTAGTGCTTACTTCTGTTGTGATTGGTCAGAGTAATTGCTTTGGTTTTGGTTTTGGTTTTACGACACTCAATTGAAAAGCCCTCTTAACTTTGAGGATGGATTCTCTGGACCAAACCAGGGATCTAGAGGGACGACCAAAGTTTCTAGAGTTCCTCGGAACAGGGAAAAGGAAGAAAGGGAAGCCGAACTGAATACCAGCTGAAAGGACTACTGACCAAGGCCATCAACTGAGAACACGAAGCCAGGAAGTGAGAGGAATAACCAGGGATCTTTGAAATGTCACGAAATCGAGAGCAAGGAGAACTCGAATCTCAGCCGAAAAGCTTGCTGTGCAGTGGAGAACAACCTAAGAAGCCTAAAGTTCAACCAAAGATCGTAGAAATGTGGCGGTACGAACAAATTACAGCTAGAGGACCTCGGTACCCAGTCAACAGCCTCAAATGTCTGCTCTGTGGGACGCGAACCGAGGCCAGAAGAGAAGAACCAAGAGAGCAAGAGCGGTTCCTAAAGCTTCCGTAGAGGAACAGGATGCCAAAACGAGAACCAAGTGCAGTGTATTGAAGTATTGAAGTCTTTAATAAACCATAAAATAAAAGATACATATCCTATGTTAGATACACGAGACCTGTGTAATGAAAATTACAATAATATACTATGGCTAAAATTAAATTATGTAATTATAACAGGTTGTGTTCAAAAATGAGTCTATTTACAAATGTATTCATGAAACGTTCGGTGTTAATCTTTGGGCGGAGGCAAACCTTGCGACGTAAATTATATTGCTGGGGTTAAGGCTTCGGCAGAATTTCATTTAACGGATGATCGCTTAGAGCCCTAGCTTTACTAAGTAATTTCTTGTCCTACATATGCATGATATCCTTGATATTCAATGGAACTGAAATGTAACGCCGCTTGTAACAGTGTCTCACAGTTTCAATTTTGACTTGAAGAGCATGACGTAGACAGCCACGAAGCTAGGATGCATGATGCCCAAACCACCCATAGCTCCACAATGCGACTAAGGAAAGGCAGTGAGTCTTATGCGTAGGCAGAGGTACAGACGCCCCTCCTGAGTAGACCTCCCAACGAAACCAGCTCCAGAAACTCCAAAGGTCGTTTAGCTATTGCTGTGGTTGCAAGAAAAGTCACAAGCAGGCAGGGAACAATTGTCCAAAACCACAATCCCAGGGAAAGGTGACACAAGATACAGGAGATAAGGCACTCAAGAAAAATCAGGCAAGTTGCATCTCGTCAAGTAGTTTACACACATCTGCATAACAGCGCAAGGGATGAACAGATGATCACGGCAACCAGGAACAGATTGGGTATCACAAAAGGGGAGCATGGGTGACCAGGCCGGCGTGTGGCCCTTCAGAATGGAAACGATGATCACGAGGCGCTCCACTGTGTAACCAGCACACAATGATGCGTGCAACAAGAACTTATCCTCATACGGGTTCAACGGAAACGCTTTCAATCAGTTAGGCAAGGGGAAGGGGTTGGGGAAGGTTATTTTGGATTTCACCGGATCAGAGATGTTGCTGGGTAGATCGGCTTGAATTTCACTCAGCCTGACTAGAATGTACTTTACGAATCTAGACTTGCAACAAGTCGACCTCTCGAGTCTCACAGTAGAAAAGCCGAGAGGAGCGAGGTTTTTAGGCCGTGAAGCAGCTGAGTTAGCGACGAAGTTGTGAGAGGTCGACTTGTCTCGCTTGAAGGGTTTTCATTTGCGTTTCGCGCCAAAAATGGAGAGTGGCGTGACTCACATTTGGAAGAAGAGCATCAGTTATCGCTTTCGCAATCAACCCCATCTTGGAATTTCAACCGCAACTCACGTATGTAAATTAACGTAAATTAACGTCTCTCAGTGGAAACCTTAAAATAATGGTCTAGTTTTGCTGCCAAAGACTGTAGTGCTGCATTGACACTGTAAATTCCTGTATTCCATCAAAGGTGACGAGAATTTCAAGCTGTGCATTGCAAAATCACCAAAAAATTATCATGGTTAGCTCTCCCTGACTCCCACTCCCTGGGGATACTCCCTTATATGGGCTACATAGGTATGTGGGGGTCCAAAGGGTATGGTTTTTAAGCCGTCTAACGAATCGAAATGGTGCAATCCTCTTGTAAACAAAACAACCAATTTTCTAAATTCGTTAGCCAGTTCGACACAAACAAATAACAATCTGCGTAAAGCCGCAATATGTAACTTGAAACCTTCGATTAAACATGACTAATAAATTCATGATGTTAATACACGCTTCAGAAGCCGAGAAAAAACCCTAAGCAGAACGGAGTTTATAGCATTTTCGTCTTTTTGCATGCCTATCGATCGAAAACAGCGCAGTCCTCGTGAAACAAAAGAGAAGTGTATTCCAAAAGTTGTGTATTTGGCTTGCTTGATAAATTTACAGAACTTCAAAACAACTGTCGCGTGGTGTTATCCGTTCGACCTTTGGACTTTGCAGTTTCCTTTAACCAATGAAAACATCGCCACGTGCGTTCTATTGTGCATTGGCCAATCAGAACACCGCCACATAATTGTATCGTGCACTTTGCTGCACAGGGAAAAAAACGACTGAAATCTAACGATTTATAACTCGGTATAATTGTATAGTTGCAGTATCCCGAGTAATATCTCGTTGCTATATATTATCAGAATTTTCCTGAAGAAAAATTATCAGAAAGGAACACGTAAATAGAGATGTAGATAATTGCAAAAGTGGAAGCCTGTTTTTTTTAGGATTTTCGTACTTTTAGTAACAAAATTTTGTATCGATCTGTGATGGAATGGAAGAGAGAAGAAACCATTTTAAACCTTAGTGCTTTTTCTTTCACCTTATCTTTACAAAATTGAAAACTTGTGTAAAATGCGCTGCAAGCTATCTATATTTTACATTCGAATCTCTTCTTGTAGTCACCTCTCTACTGTGCTGCAACGTTTTCTCCCGGTGTCCAATCCAACTAGAGTAGTCGTGTCCGCAAACTGGCTTACGTTTTTTCTCGCTAACGTTTCTTTATTCCTCTTTCATGTTCAGCACTCACGAATGGATGATCGAAAGTGCAAGCGTGATGTGAAATCCCTGGTCTTGAGACTGGAATCTTTTGTTAACCGTTATCTCGGCCGGAGCCCGGCCGGACCAACACTCAGAGTCTTTAAATAATTGAGGGGAAAGTGCTGCCTTTGTAATGACATATACAAACGGTTAGACTTTCTAGTCTTCTCGGATAAGGACGATAAACCGTAGGCCCCGTCTCACAGTACTCTCACTTAATCTGTCTCTGTGAGACGTAAAAGAACCACAGGTTTTTTCACCTGAAATTTCCCGGATGGTTTGTGTAAATGGTAAGCGCCCCAGGAGTGAAAAGGCTCGGACTAATCTTCTGTGAGATAAAAAGAAGGCGGCTTCTTCTAATGTTTGCTGAGCATTTGTTCTAACTTTAGAAAATAAACAGACCAAAGGGATGAAAGTCTATTGATTTCGCAAAAAAGTAAATAAAACTGCGTTGCTTAAGGTACCATTCCATTTCATCATAAAAGGACTGATGGGAAATGCGAGTTTAGGCAGCACTCGGGGTAATTGCGGAACGTCCACCAGAAGACTGGTGATAGTGAAAATCACGAACGAGAGTCCTGGGGCTAACTCTTCCTTGAGATTAAAAGAAGGCGTTGTTTACTAATTAGTTGCTTTGTTCTGACGTTAGAAAATAAACAGACCGAAAGGATGAAAGGGCGTTGAAAGGCGCTACTCTTTCGTCAGATAAAATTAAAGAAGGCGGTTTTTGTCTAATTAACTGCAAACCTTTTGTTCTGACGTTGGAAAATAAACAGACCGAAGAGATGAAAGTGTGTTGATTTCGCAACATGGTAAATGAAACTGCGTTGCTTAAGGTACCATTCATCATAAAAGGACTGATGGGAAATGCGAGTTTAGACAGGACTCGGGTTAATTAATCATCGGGAGACTGGTGACAGCTAAAACCACGCACGACAGGCTGGGACTACTCTTCCTCGAGATAAAAAGAACAACAACAACAGCAACATCCATAACAACATTAACAATACTTTATTTTCACATTTCCTTCTTACATCGCATTAAAACATATTTGTATGGGAAGTTAAATTAAAGGTATTAAGGTATTTGTAAGAAGGCGGTGTTTAATAATTAATCCCTTTGTTCTGAAAGGGTGTTGAAAGAAACTACTATTTCGGAAGATAAAAACAAGGCGGCTTTTTGCAATTAACTGCCGAGCCTTTGTTCCGACGTTAGAAAAGAAAGAGACCGAAAAGGTGAAAAGGCGTTTATTTCGCAATACAGTAAATAAAGCTGCGTTGCTAGGAAAGCAGGCGTGATCGGGGAGGGGATGCACGGGGCACGAAAATGGGATTTACTCCCCAATTTATCTCTCCCATCTTCCCCTCCCCGTCTACGCCTGCTACGCAGATCACCGAAAGCTAATACTGAAATGCATAAAAATAAAATAGCTTTCTTTGTCAAAGAGGCATTCATTTGACACAGCAGATGAGTCTCGGTGGGGAGTCAGAATGTTGTCAAGGCCGTATAAGAACAAAAATACAAAGGGAGGAAATTTTTTTATTTGGTTTCGTCAGTATATAATCAAATTATTGTTAATTACCATACATGTTGACGTGGCAACGAAAAAGGGAAGTGTAGATGGACCTTAAAATGTGAAGGTAATAGGGGAAATTTTTAAATAAAAAATAACTCTGATGGTGTTTCAAGACGAACTGGATAAAAATTATTGTTTTGCAGGGAATATAAAAACGCTTGCCGTTGCGTGCAAGGGTTTGGTTGTTCAGTTGATTGTCGACACCAATTGCACACAGAGGATCTTAATATGTAAATTAACGTCTCAGTCCGATTGGTCGTTTGCGTCAGGAAAAAATCTATAAAACGGGAGAAGGGAGTAATTTAGACGGAGCAAAGTGGAGATAATACTTCTCACCCCCTTTACAAACTGAGTAAAAGAGAACCTTCCTTAAGGGATTTGTGCCAATTTTTTTCGGATCGAAAGAAGCGAATTTTTGGTGAAATGTCCCAATCCCAACGACCAGTTAATGGTGTGGACGGACCCATATCGACTACGACTGAAAGCGAATATCCTCAGTTTGTGAAGAGTACAGATCCCTTGGCACCCAATGATGAGTCTCAAATGAGTCAGCAAAACTGGAGGAGGGTAGCCACTTTAGAGGCAATCAACCAAGCCGAACGCCAACATCAACGCAGAGAAAGCCAGATCGAGCTCGTATGCATGGCGGCCACACAAACCATAGCCAGGGAAAGGATCCGCACGGAAGACAGTAAAGCAAGACGGACTGGGCTCTTAGCCATGCAGTTTACTGACCAATACCAACACGGAACAACCTGGGGACCAAGAAGGATACCCAAGGTTCGGAGAAATGTCTCTGAATTGAGACCATCGGGAGGAACTCGGTACGCAATTACACAGCCACAACATTATACACTTTGGGCTACCAATCCATGCCAGCGGAGAAAACCCGAAGATACAAAACCATCTCCAAAACCGCCCGAACACCGAGATGGCGCAGGAGAAAGCCTAAGACGTGGGTACGGAGTTTCACAGCTGTACGTTTTACACGAAGAGCATCAAGTAGAGAGCCATCAAGCTAGGTTAGTGCCCAAACCACCCTTGGCTCCACAGTGTGACCAAGGAAAAGCAGTGAGTCTTATCCGTAGGCAGAAGTACAGACGTCCATTCGGAATGGATCCACGTATGAGTGCAACTTCGGAAGCTAAGAATAGTCCTCTTGCCAGTGTTGCAATTTCAGGAACAGTCACAACAAGCAAGGACGGAACTATTGTCCAGAGCCACTTATACCAGGCAATGGCATCACGACATGAACCACTCAACAATAACCAGAGGAGATCAGCTCAAGAAGATGCTGACACACATCAGACCAACAGAAGGGATGACCAGGTGACGGTGGCACCCAGATTCAGCAGGGTTGCGCGCGTCAGTGGGAATCAAGGAAGACGAGACGGTCGGCGCGTTGCGTTTTCTCGTGGAAGCAGTCACGGACATGTACATGGATATCCCGCTAGAAGAAAAGGGATAGGTAACCATAGAGATGCTACTCGCGATCAGCAGCAACTTACCTTGATTAGGGTTTTACGAAAACGATTCTAATCAGCTGTTACTACAGGATTGTTACCTCTGTGCCATTGATTGATTGATTGATTGATTGATTGATTGGTGTTTATTTACGCATTTATTGATTTATATACAGTCGATTTATCAGAATTTTAAAATGGAAGAAAATAGAACTAGAATTATACTGAAGAAAATTGATGCTAATATACTAAAACTTTACAGTCATTATATAAAGGGAGTTTCAGGCCACTTGTGTCTCTAACGGAACAAGTGGAGACACTGAAAAGTTTGGCTACTTTGGCTGTTGCACACTGATTCAAAATTGTGTATATAGCTTTATAACTTCTATCATTTCCTTTTCTATAGTTTCTTTATTTGTTTTACTTCTTCTTTGTACTTGAATAGTGTGAATAAAGATTGTTGTTGTTAAAAGAAAGATTGTTGCTACGGCCATTAATTATAAATTGAAAAAAAAAGGATAGTCAGGCGCTTATCCATTATACGCCTTATAGGTATATTCGCTGTGCTACATTGCCTTTGTAATTTTTGTCCAAACAAATATTCCAATTTTTGCGATAACGAGGTTGCCATTAGTGTCATAATTCGGTTTGGTAGAATATGCAGTGCGTGATTTTAACCGAGTTTCGAAAGTTTGCTGGAGAGAGTTTCCGCGCAGCTTGCACAAAACACACTACGGTAATCAAAGTGTGATGCAAATTGCCAGAAGGGCGTCAAATAAAATAAAAACCTTGTTTCTCGCTGACTTGTTGGAATGATATTCCAATTTTACAACAATTTAGTCAGGTAGCAGGGGAAAAAGTCGCAGATGAAAACCGTTTTATAAGCCTCATTTGCCCGGCACTCTTAGCCACATTTCACAAGCTCCACATTTTCAACGCCTGTTATTTTCATCATTATAATAATAATAATAATAATAATAATAATAATAATAAATAATAATAATAATAATAATAATCAGTTTAATTACTCTTTTTGTAGCTTACAGCTAAATTACAAGAGTGGTCAAAGTACTAAACATATATATACATTAACATGAAACATTTTACTAAGAATATCTATATGTAATAAATTTGTCGAGACGGTTAGTAGAAGCCATGGCAGGATCCTCTCTGATGGTGCCTGAACGTAGATTGTATCCATAGGACACAGTTGTGCGCTGTGGTAGCAAGTTAGCAAGGACACCAGTGTCCCGAACTCTCTGGATTAACTTAGTGCATGCTGCGGCGCGCCGATCCGAGAGAGTACGAAGACCACAGAGCACAAGTGCGTTATTGTAGGGAATCCCAGGAAATATAATCTCTAAGGCTTTTATCTGGACACCCTCAATTAGGAGGCTACGATATTCTGGCAAATTTGCCCAAACTGGGGAGGCATATTCCAACACTGAACGGATCAGGTTGGAGTACATCAGAACTAACTCCCCTTCCAACACACCTGACTTCTTCAAACAACGCAATGCGTACAGGCGTTTGCGCGCTCTCTGAAAAATGTACTCACAGTGCGTGCTCCAGCATAAATTATCAGTAACATACACACCAAGCAACTTATACGTGTGGACGCGCTCGATTTCGGACCCAGAAAGCTGCAAAGGAGGAGGATGGTGCGGCTTATAGTGTAAGAAATCAAAAAACATCTCCTTGCACTTCTTTGGGTTGAAGCGCATGCCATGCTCACTAGCATAAGTGCAAATATCTCTTGCAATGAACGGCAGAAAACTGGTGGAACACTTAGGTATAATCTCTACAACCGAAAGGTCGTCTACATATTTAGCCCTGATCTTCCAATGCCTGGCTAGGTTATTAACAAGTACTGCAAACAGCAAGGGGGCCAATTTAGTCCCTTGGGGAATACCACCCCTAGGCACAACATGACCCGAGATAGCACTACCTATTTTAACCGACTGCGATCTATTTGTCAAAAACGATCCAATCCAGGTAATTAGAGTATTATGTACACCAAGATTACACTTGGCTATACAAGGAACTAAGTGTGAAACCCTCCATGATTTTAGCTATCTGAGCAGTGAGAGTGACCGGTCTTAAATCACTGTCCACAGACTTGGGAGGTGACACTTTGGGCAGGGGCCGGACAAGTGATTCCTTCAACTGAGCTGGAACGTAGCCCTGCTTTAACGAATTGTTATAAATGTCAGTAAGCACAGGACACAATTCCGCTGCAAACTCCTTTGAGATCTTGTTGGGAATCGAGCTAGGGCCTGAGGACTTGTTGGGCTTTATCTGTCGCAACGCCTTGTACACAACCCTTTGATTTACTAGCAACTCCCTAGGGACCTCAAGATCCAGTTCACAGTCCGTCAAGTCAAGAGCAATAAAATGAGCAGTCAATCCCGCGAGGAAATCATTGAAGCAATCAGCGAGGGCGGTAAGAGTCGGGGTGTTCTCATCCAGCATTTGAAAGGCCCAGCTGTCGGTAGTACTCCTCTGACCTGTCAACCCTTTTATCTCCTTCCACCACCGTTTCACATGACTATCTTTCAGGGCCGCGACTTTCCTTTCATAGAAGTTCTTTCTGCACGTCTTACATTCCTGCTGAACCCTGTTTCTCCAATATTTAAAAGCAGTTGAATCTTTACCGTGCGACACACAGGACTTTTGACGCCGTGAGATTAAGGTCTTAAGCTTGGAGGTCATTCGCGGTTTGTCAGAAGTACAACACTTTGTGCGCTGTAAAAGGAAGAAACGGTCCATCGCTTCCGACATTGTTATAAAGAACAAGTCGAATTTATTCTTAACACTCCTCAGATTGAATAAATTTCCCCAATCATGCTGCGTAATCCATCTACCAAAAGCATCCACTTTACTAGGTCTTAAATCCCTCTTTAACAGTGAACTGACGAATGAGGATTTTTCCAAGGACTCTGATCTTGGAAGTATAAGGACGGTGTAGTGGTCACTGCCGATCTTAGGTAATTGTTTGGGTGGTGAGAACAATTTGAGCCTATTCGTAAGGCACCAGTCCAAAGTGCCAGAGTCACGCGTTAAAACCTTTATCACTTGAACTAGACCAGTGGACAGCTTAGTTTGCTGCTCAGTGATCCCAGTACTGAGTGGGTTAAAATCTCCATATACCACGACAAGACCATCAGGATGTTTACAAAGAAATAAATCAGCATTATTTTGAATGTGCTCCAATAAGATCTTGTTTTCATCCGACCCGTTTCTTTGGGGGTGGTAGACTACCCCAAGTAGAATGACTGAGACCGCACGCGGTAGTCGGAAGGGCCTGATTGTAAGCCAGAGGGATTCAACATCCGGAGACTCAAAGTCCACTAGTCGTTTACAGGGAATATGAGAGTTAACATATGTACAAACACCTCCATATCCATCCATGCGATCACTCCTAAAACGACAAAAGCCGTCAAGCGAGATAGCAAAATCGCCAATGGCGGAGTCCAGCCAGGTTTCTGTGATACAAATAATGCCCGGTAAATTTAAATTTACCACGGCTTGTAGCTCATCCACTTTGAAGCGTAGTGATCGTACATTCGCCAACAAAATACCCGGAAACCATAGGGTTTGGTAAGGAGAAGATGGTAAATGGTCAGGAACTGATAGGTCAAGGTCGGACAACTCGGACAAGCTTACTGGTTCTATTCCTAGTTTCTTTCTCATTCGCCTACCACGTTTCGATCGAAACCGCTTCCTGATCCCAAGCTCGTCGAGTTTTAGCCATAGCTCCCTCGGAAGACCTAATTTCGGTTGTGTTTTTCCAATTGACTTGAGGACGGCGCTGGAAGAGGTCAAAATACCAGGAGTAATCATATGGAATATATGGAAACCATTCGATATTCTCCCAGGTAGTAGCTATTATAAGTATGAGTCTCTGGCTTATCTCCGTGTTCACCTTTTTGCCTGACTACTTTTATAGAAAAGAAAATGATTCGCTCTTCTCCTTGTTGACTTTTTTGCTTTGGTTTTGCATTGCTTCGCTCTGCGATTGGCCAGGAAAACTCGCGCCACTTTCTCAACCAAAGACAAACAAAACCAAAACTAACCGTGACTTGCACGCGCGTATTTTCCCGCACTTTGCGCCGGCTACATGTAATACCTTCGTATTCTGATTGGCTCATTGTAGTGCTTACTTCTATTGTGATTGGTCAGAATAATTGCTTTGGTTTTGGTTTTACGAAAAGCGCTCTTAACTCTGAGGATGGATTCTCTGGACCAAACCAGGGATCTAGAGGGACGACCAAAGTTTCTAGAGTTCCTCGGAACAGAGAAAAGGAAGAAAGGGAAGCCGAACTGAATACCAGCTGAAAGGACTTCTGACCAAGGCCATCAACTTAGAACACGTAGCCAGGAAGTGAGAGGAATAACCAGGGATCTTTGAAATGTCACGAAATCGAGAGCAAGGAGAACTCGAATCTCAGCCGAAAAGCTTGCTGTGCAGTGGAGAACAACCTAAGAAGCCTAAAGTTCAACCAAAGATCGTAGAAATGTGGCGGTATGAACAAATTAAAGCTAGAGGACCTCGGTACCCAGTCAACAGCCTCAAATGTCTGCTCTGTGGGACGCGAACCGAGGCCAGCAGAGAAGAACCAAGAGAGCAAGAGCGGTTCCTAAAGCTTCCGTAGAGGAACAGGATGCCAAAACGAGAACCAAGTGCAGTGTATTGAAGTATTGAAGTCTTGAATAAACCATAAGATAAAAGATACATATCCTATGTTACATACACGAGAACTGTGTAATGGAAATTACAATAATATACTATGGCTAAAATTAAATTATGTAATTATAACAGGTTGTGTTCAAAAATGAGTCTATTTACAAATGTTTTCATGAAACGTTGGGTGTTAATCTTTGGGCGGAGGCAAACCTTGCGACTTAAATTATATTGCTGGGGTTAAGGCTTCGGCAGAATTTCATTTAACGTATGATGGCTTAGAGCCCTAGCTTTACTAAGTAATTTCTTGTCCTACATATGCATGATATCCTTGACATTCAATGGAACTGAAATGTAACGCCGCTTGTAACAGTGTCTCACAGTTTCACTTTTCACTTGAAGAGCATGGCGTAGACAGCCACGAAGCTAGGATGCATGATGCCCAAACCACCCATAGCTCCACAATGCGACTAAGGAAAGGCAGTGAGCCTTATACGTAGGCAGAGGTACAGACGCCCCTCCTGAGTAGACCTCCCAACGAAACCAGCTCCAGAAACTCCAAAGGTCGTTTAGCTATTGCAGTGGTTGCAAGAAAAGTCACAAGCAGGCAGGGAACAATTGTCCAAAACCACAAGTCCCAGGGAAAGGTGACACAAGATACAGACGATAAGGCACTCAAGAAAATCAGGCAAGTTGCATCTCGTCAAGTAGTTTACACACATCTGCATAACAGCGCAAGGGATGAACAGATGACCACGGCAACCAGGAACAGATTGGGGATCACAAAAGAGGAGCAAGGGCGACCAGGCCGGCGTGTGGCCCTTCAAAATGGAAGCGATGATCACGAAGCGTTCCACTGTGTAACCGGCATATTGATACGTGCAACAAGAACTTATCTTCATACGGGTTCTACGGAAACGCTTTTAATCAGTTAAGCAGGGGGGAATGGGTTGGGGAAGGTTATTTTGGATTTGGACTTCACCGGATCGGAGATGTTGCTGGGTAGATCGCCTTGAATTTCACTCAGCCTGACTAGAATGCACCTTACGAATCTAGACTTGCCACTAGTCGACCTCTCGAGTCTCACAGTAGAAAAGCCGAGAGGAGCGAGGTTTTTAGGCCGCCAAGCGGCTAAGTTAGTGACGAAGTCGCGAGAGGTCGACTTGTCTCGCTTGAAGGGTTTTTTGCCTCACATTTGGAAGAAGAGCATCAGTTATCGCTTTCGCAATCAACCCCATCTTGGAATTTCAACCGCAAGTCACGTACGTAAATTGACGTAAATTAATGTCTCTCAGTGGAAACCTTAAAATAATGGTCTAGTTTTGCTGCCAAAGACTGTAGTTCTGCATTGACACTATAAACTCCTGTATTCCATCAAAGATGACGAATGGATGGAATGGATTGAAATTTGAAAAAACTTGCCAGTTTTTTTTCTAAATTTCAAGCTGTGCATTGCAAAATCACCAAAAAATTATCATGGTTAGCTCTCTCTGACCCCCACCCCCTGGGGATACTCCCTTATATCGGCTATATAGGTATGTGCGGGTCCAAAGGGTACGGTTTTTAAGCCGTTTCACGAATCGAAATGGAGCAATCCTCTCGTAAACAAAACAACCAATTTTCTAAATTCGTTAGCCAGTTCGACACAAACAAATAACAATCTGTGTAAAGCCGCAATATGTAACTTGAAACCTTCGATTAAACATGACCAGAAAATTCGTGATGTTAATACACGCTTCAGAAGCCGAGAAAAAACCCTAAGCAGAACGGAGTTTATAGCATTTTCGTCTTTTTGCATGCCTATCGAAAACAGCGCAGTCCTCATGAAACAAAAAGAGAGGTTTATTCCAAAAGTTGTGTATTTGGCTTACATGATAAATTTACAGAACTTCAAAACAACTGCCGGGTGGTGTTATCCGTTCGACCTTTGGACTTTGCGGTTTCATTTAACCAATAAAAACATCGCCACGTGCCTTCTATTGTGCATTGGCCAATCAGAACACCGCCACATAATTGTATCGTGCACTTTGCTGCACAGGAAAAAAACGACTGAAATCTAACGATTTATAACTCGGTATAATTGTATAGTTGCAGTATCCCGAGTAATATCTCGTTGTTATATATTATCAGGATTTTCCTGAAGAAAAATTATCAGAAAGGAACACGTGAATAGAGATGTAGATAATTGCAAAAGTGGAAGCCTGTTTTTTTGGGGGTTTTCGTACTTTTAGTAACAAAATTTTAAATCGATCTTGGCTTGGCTGTACCTCGCTTCTGTGATAGAAAGGAAGAGAGAAGAAACCATTTTAAACCTTAGTGCTTTTTCGTTCACCTTATCTTTATAACATTTAGAACGTGTGTAAAATGCACTGAAAGTTATCTATATTTTACATTCATATCTCTTCTTGTAGCCACCTCTCTTCTGTGCTGCAACGTTTTGTCCCGGTGTCCAATCCAACTAGTGAGTAGTCGTGTCCGCAAACTGGCTGACGTTTTTTCTCGCTAACGTTTCTTTATTCCTTTTTCATGTTCAGCGCTCACGAATGGATGATCGAAAGTGCAAGCGTGATGTGAAATCCCTGGTCTCGAGACTGGAATCTTTTGTTAACCGTTATCTCGGCCGGAGCCCGGCCGGACCAACACTCAGGGTCTTTAAATAATTGAGGGGAAAGTGCTGCCTTTGTAATGACATCTACTAACGGTTAGACTTTCTAGTCTTCTCGGATAAGGACGTTAAACCGTAGGTCTCGTCTCACAGTACTCTCACTTAATCTGTCTCTGTGAGACTTAAAAGAACCACAAGGGACGAAACCAAACTCTTGCTGTGACCACCCCTAGTGCCTTTTCTAATTAAATATTCACATTACGGGGGCACTCATTAGTTACTTCATTAATTGTAAACTGCGTTGCCAGGAGTCTGGTTAAGTCCCCCGGCCATTGTTGTAAGCCGCCATGAGACTGTGATATGAGCGGTATATAAATACATTACCATTACTGACCATCTCTCGCGAACTTTTCTTTAGTCCTTTACCATGTTCAGCGCTAACGGATGCTTGCGGGTTGAGCAGATCGGGCAAGAAGCAGAGGCCGTGGAAACGTGATCGAGTACGCAATTGTTGAAAACGGCAGGTTTCGAAAAGCCATGGGCGCATATATGTCATCAGAGAAAAACGAGTGGTGTCGAGATGAAATCTTGGTTTAAAGTAAATTTCGTTCGGACAAGGAAACCGAAAGCTTCTTGCATTCGTGCAGCGTGGATCCGGAATAATTTATGCCTAAGCTCAGTAAAGTAACTGGAGAAAGTTATCAAAAGTCGAATGTCAGTTTTACTCGACGATTCACTCACCAAAACTGGGTTATCGCTTACGGTATCACTCATCATGAAAGGACTGATGGGAAATGCGAGTTGCGGTAGGACTCGGGTTAATTGCGGAACACCAGGAGACTGGTGATAGTGAAAATCACGCACGAGAGTCCTGGGGGTAACTCTTCCTTGAGATTAAATAAGAGCGTTGTTTACTAATTAGTTGCTTTGTTCTGACGTTAGTAAAATAAACAGACCGAAGAGATGAAAGTGTGTTGATTTCGCAACATGGTAAATGAAACTGCGTTGCTTAAGGTACCATTCATCATAAAAGGACTGATGGGAAATGCGAGTTTAGACAGGACTCGGGTTAATTAATCATCGGGAGACTGGTGACAGCTAAAACCACGCACGACAGGCTGGGACTACTCTTCCTCGAGATAAAAAGAACAACAACAACAGCAACATCCATAACAACATTAACAATACTTTATTTTCACATGTCCTTCTTACATCGCATTAAAACATATTTGTATGGGAAGTTAAATTAAAGGTATTAAAGCATTTGTAAGAAGGCGGTGTTTGATAATTAATCCCTTTGTTCTGAAAGGGTGTTGAAAGAAACTACTATTTCGGAAGATAAAAACAAGGCGGCTTTTTGCAATTAACTGCCGAGCTTTTGTTCCGACGTTAGAAAAGAAACGGACCGAAAAGGTGAAAAGGCGTTTATTTCGCAATACAGTAAATAAAGCTGCGTTGCTAAGAACGCAGCCGTGATCGGGGAGGGGATGCACGGGGCACGAAAATGGGATTTACTCCCCAATTTATCTCTCCCATCTTCCCCTCCCCGTTTACGCCTGCTACGCAGATCACCGAAAGCTAATACTGAAATGCATTTAAAAAATAGCTTTCTTTGTCGAAGAGGCATTCATTTGACAGAGCAGATGAGTCTCGGTGGGGAGTCAGAATGTTGTCAAGGCCTTATAAGAACAAAAATACAAAGGGAGGAAATGTTTGTTTATTTGGTTTCGTCAGTAAATAATCAAATTATTGTCAATTACCATACATGTTGACGTGGCAGCGAAAAAGGGAAGTGTAGATGGACCTTAAAATGTGAAGGTAATAGGGGAAATTTTTTAATAAAAAATAACTCTGATGGTGTTTCAAGACGAACTGGATAAAAATTATTGTTTTGCAGGGAATATAAAAACGCTTGCCGTTGCGTGCAAGGGTTTGGTTGTTCAGTTGATTGTCGACACCAATTGCACACAGAGGATCTTAATATGTAAATTAACGTCTCAGTCCGATTGGTCGTTTGCGTCAGGAAAAAATCTATAAAACGGGAGAAGGGAGTAATTTAGACGGAGCAAAGTGGAGATAATACTTCTCACCCCCTTTACAAACTGAGTAAAAGAGAACCTTCCTTAAGGGATTTGTGCCAATTTTTTTCGGATCGAAAGAAGCGAATTTTTGGTGAAATGTCCCAATCCCAACGACCAGTTAATGGTGTGGACGGACCCATATCGACTACGACTGAAAGCGAATATCCTCAGTTTGTGAAGAGTACAGATCCCTTGGCACCCAATGATGAGTCTCAAATGAGTCAGCAAAACTGGAGGAGGGTAGCCACTTTGGAGGCAATCAACCAAGCTGAACGCCAACATCAACGCAGAGAAAGCCAGATCGAGCTCGTATGCATGGCGGCCACACAAACCATAGCCAGGGAAAGGATCCGCACGGAAGACAGTAAAGCAAGATTGACTGGGCTCTCAGCCATGCAGTTTACTGACCAATACCAGCAAGGAACAGCCTGGGGACCAAGAAGGATACCCAAGGTTCGGAGAAATGTCTCTGAATTGAGACCATCGGGAGGAACTCGGTACGCAATCACACAGCCACAACATGATACACTTTGGGCTACCAATCGATGCCAGCGGAGAAAAGCCGAAGATACAAAACCATCTCCAAAACCGCCCGCACACCGAGATGGCGCAGGAGAAAGCCTAAGACGTGGGTACGGAGTTTCACAGCTGTACGTTTTACACGAAGAGCATCAAGTAGAGAGCCATCAAGCTAGGTTAGTGCCCAAACCACCCTTGGCTCCACAGTGTGACCAAGGAAAAGCAGTGAGTCTTATCCGTAGGCAGAAGTACAGACGTCCATTCGGAATGGATCCACGTATGAGTGCAACTTCGGAAGCTAAGAACAGTCTTCTTGCCAGTGTTGCAATTTCAGGAACAGTCACAACAAGCAGGGACGGAACTATTGTCCAGAGCCACTTATACCAGGCAATGGCATCACGGCATGAACCACTCAACAATAACCAGAGGAGATCAGCTCAAGAAGATGCTGACACACATCAGACCAACAGAAGGGATGACCAGGTGACCGTGGCACCCAGAATCAGCAGGGTTGCGCGCGTCAGTGGGAATCAAGGAAGACGAGACGGTCGGCGCGTTGCGTTTTCTCGTGGAAGCAGTCACGGACATGTACATGGATATCCCGCTAGAAGAAAAGGGATAGGTAACCATAGAGATGCTACTCGCGATCAGCAGCAACTTACCTTGATTAGGGTTTTACGAAAACGATTCTAATCAGCTGTTTCTACAAGACTGTTACCTCTGTGTCATTCTGATTGGTGTTCACTTACGCATTTATTTATTTATTTATTTATATACAGTCGACTTATCAGAATTTTACAAGAGAAGAAAAATAGAACTGGAATTATTACTAATACTGAAGAAAATTGATGCTAATATACTAAAACTTTACAGTCATTATATAAAGCGAGTTTCATGGCCACTGGTGTCTCTAACGGAAGAAGTGGAGACACTCAAAAGCTTTGCTACTTTGGCTGTTGCACACTGATTCCAAATTGTACATATAGCTATATGTCTTCTATCATTTCCTTTTCTATAGTTTCTTTATTTGTTTTACAACTGTACTTCTTCTTTGTACTTGAATAGTGTGAATAAAGATTGTTGTTGTTAAAAGAAAGATTGTTCCTACGGCCACTAATTATAATAAAATAAAAGGACAGCCGTGCAGGCGCTTATCTATTTTACGCTTTATAGGTATATTCGCTGTGTTGCATTGCCTTTGTAAGTTTTCTCCAAACAAATATTCCAATTTTTGCGATAACGAAATTGCCATTAGCGTCATAATTCAGTTTGATACAATATGCACTGCGTGATTTCAACCAAGTTTCGAAAGTTTGCTGGAGAGAGTTTCCGCACAGCTTGCACAAAACACACTACGGTAATCAAAGTGTGATGTAAATTGCCAGAAGGGTGTCAAATAAAATAAAACCCTTGTTTCTCGCTGACTTGTTGGAATGATATTCCAACAATTTAGTCAGGTAGCAGGGGAAAAAGTCGCAAGTGAAAATCGTTTTGTAAACCTCATTTGCCCGGCACTCTTAGCCATATTTCACAAGCTCCACATTTTCAACGCCTGTTATTTTCATATGGAAACCATTCTCCCAGGTAGTAGCTATTCCTTGCTTATAAGGATGAGTCTCTGGCTTGTCTTCGTGTCCACCTTTTTGCCTGACTACTTTTATAGAAGAGAAAATGATTCACTCTCCTCCTTGTTGACTTTGTGTTCACCTAGAGCGGTTTTCAGTTGAGTGTCAAAGTCGAAAGTAATTCTCGTTTTGCCTTGGTTTTGCATTGCTTCGCTCTGCGATTGGCTTGGAAAACTCGCGCCACTATCTCAAACAATGAGAAACAAAACCAATCGTGACTTGCACGCGAATATTTTCCCGCTCTTTGCACCGGCTACATGTAATGGGTTCGTCACTCAGTGTTCTGATTGGCTCATTGTATTGCTTACTTCTGTTGTGATTGGTCAGAGTAATTGCTTTGGTTTTGGTTTTACGACACTCAATTGAAAAGCCCTCTTAACTCTGAGGATGGATTCTCTGGACCAAACCAGGGATCTAGAGGGACGACCAAAGTTTCTAGAGTTCCTCGGAACAGGGAAAAGGAAGAAAGGGAAGCCGAACTGAATACCAGCTGAAAGGACTACTGACCAAGGCCATCAACTGAGAACACGAAGCCAGGAAGTCGGAGGAATAACCAGGGATCTTTGACATTTCACGAAATCGAGAGCAAGGGGAACTCGAATCTCAGCCGAAAAGCTTGCTGTGCAGTGGAGAACAACGCAAGAAGTTTAACCAAAGAACGTAGAAATGTGGCGGTACGAACAAATTAAAGCTAGAGGACCTCGGTACTCAGTCAACAGCCTCAAATGTCTGCTCTGTGGGACGCGAACCGAGGCAGAAGAGAAGAACTAAGAGAGCAAGAGCGGTTCCTAAAGCTTCCGCAGAGGAACAGGATGCCAAAACGAGAACCAAGTGCAGTGTCTCACAGTTTCATTTTTCACATGAAGAGCATAAAGTTAACAGCCACGAAGCTAGGATGCATGATGCCCAAACCCCCCATAGCTCCACAATGCGACTAAGGAAAGGCAGTGAGTCTTATACGTAGGCAGAGGTAAAGATGCCCCTCCTGAGTAGACCTCCCAACGAAACCAGCTCCAGAAACTCCAAAGGTCGTTTAGCTATTGCAGTGGTTGCAAGAAAAGTCACAAGCAGGCCGGGAACAATTGTCCAAAACTACGGGTAGGGCTGCACCTCTTTGAAACCTCTAATTTCACTGGATCTTTATCAGTTGCACCTCTATTGTTTTATGGCTAGGTTCCATTGTTTTAATTCTTTGTTTATTGTTGTTTTGAACCAATCTTGTGGGGTGTTGCAAATGGTGCAGGTCGCCCCAAGACTACAAGTCCCAGGGAAAGGTAACACAAGATGAGGCACTCAAGAAAAATCATGCAAGTTCATCTCGTCAAGTAGTTTACACGCATCTGCATAACAGCACAAGGGATGAACAGATGACCACGGCAACCAGGAACAGATTGGGGATCACAAAAGGGGGGCAAGGGCGACCAGGCCGTCGTGTGGCCCTTCAGAATGGAAGCGATGATCACGAGGCGTTCCACTATGTAACTTGGCGAAGCTAATAACGATGCAAGAGTGATCAAGACAGTACCACTGTAACACCGTGCTGCAACATACACACCTTTAATAGTCTTGTTCATTAAATTAAAACTGTCATCTGCTCTAAATTAAATACTATGTACCAGTAAAACAAGTCTCTGTGAATTACTTTTTGTGTCTCTAAACAAATGCACGCCGTTCCCTTCGTGCAGCTCGATTAGTTGTAAACGAGAACAATATTTACAAAGACAAATCATTTAAAAAAATAAAGAATCACCTTTGGTACAAATCATATAACAACACTCCAAGAGTTCCGAGTAGCAATGCTTGAACAACGTCGATCACAAAGACATAAGCTGGATCACGTCTCCCTAGTATTGTTGGATTATAGGAGGCTGTCCATTAACAATACTAAGGTCCACGCAACATCCTAAATCCCATCCCTCTGTCCACCAGTTTATAAGCGGTTTTCAGTTGAACGTAAGTTACGTTTGTTTTGATTTTGCATTTCTTCGCTCTGTGATTGGCCAGCAAAACTCGCTCCACTTTTTCAACCAATGAGAACAAGCAAAACCAAAATCAATCGCGACAAGCACGCACGCATTTTCCCGCGCTTTGCGCCGGCTACATGTAATCAGTGCTTCGTATTTTGATCTGCTCAGTTTTGACACTCAACAGAAAACCGCTCTATTCTCATGAATAGCCTACATATAATTCTTATGGTGCCACTTGGGAAAAAATGTTTGAACATCGAAGCATTTAGTCTCGGGTGATTACTTCCATTTTCTCAAGAGAAACATATTTGATTCTGTGAACTTCCATACTTCTGGTTACACCCTAAGAATCACCAGAAAATTACCTCAACCCTTTCACCGCCAAGGGGCCTCCCTTTGACGAGTAAAATCGTCTGGCGTTAGCCAGAGTAAAATCTATAAAGTCACCCTTGCATGGCGGTGAAAGGGTTTGGGATTGTTAAAAGCTTTCACCAAGGAATCAACAGACTACTAGTACAAACTGTCCCAACGGATCGATAGAAACTGAACAGTGGGAATGTTTTGCATCAATGCTTGGGCATTGGGCTGAGCAACTACACTGTATCCCTAGGAGTAAACCTCCTAGGAGGCCCTGTGTGCCAAAATCAGTGCTACTCATCACGTTTTAGCTTTTGACACAACTAAATGGAGAGGGAATTAAAGTCCCGTTCTAAGGAAAACGCATGGTTGATAAAATCAGGCTAGAATTTCTGACAAGCAATGAAAACGTAAAGCTTGTGGGATGTGGCTGGAGTGACAAGGATACTTCACAAATTAATGTGATCAAGTAAGGTGAAGCCACTCTAAGGGCACTAAGGCCACAAGGTAGCGGGCATTACCCCTTAAATCTACCAAAGCAAAGATTGAGCCCAAGCATGAGCAGCCATGGACAGCTGTTTCGGCCTTGTTAGGCCTCATCAGCATGGCATAGCTAATGCTCAGGCTCAAGTACCCACATATCAATAAAACAAGCAATGAATTTCTGACAGTCTCACAGAAAGCCAGATATGCTACAACCATAACACTACTGAGCCTACTCAATGGTGACCACCAAACAACAGACATTATACACACTACTGTAGCTTTACATAAGCAAATTCACTGAGCAGCATGTAAGAAACTCCTGTCAATGCACCAAAAAAACAAAATTCCATAAAAGCCAGGAAATCACAAATACTGTACATGAATGTACTTGGGATATTCTTTGACAGAATCCCGAGTCTAAAATGTATTGTTATTTAATTAACACTGTATTTACACAGGGGCAACCATGATGGCACCAATGGATGCTTCTTTCAAGAAACAAACTGATGATCAGTGCTACACCTGTGTGCACTGCTAAATGGGTACATGTACATCTTCAGTTTGTACATTGTTACAATCTTTTGTTAAATGTTTGGCTGCGTTAAGGACAGTCTCTGACTTTCTAGTCTCTAGCTAGTTAATTGCTCAAGGTAGGGTGACCAACACATACTACAATTTGAAGAAAACATAGAGTGAGTCTTGTTCAAAAGGAGAAAATAGAGCAGCAAATACAGTAGTATTGGATAGCAAAGAAGAAGCATTGGCCTCCTGAGAACACATTTTGTGAAATGACTATGAATTGAATTAGGGGCTGTTTACATGAGAAAACTCACGCCAGCACGAGTTTCATACCGGGGTGACTTCTTGATTTCACATCACGTTTACATTTATTGAAGGTATAAAATACAGATGTGAATAGAAATTGCAAATATGGCATCCATCGCCAGTGAGATGTTTCCTGCAGTAGCAGTGGTTATTTCAGCTATAAATATGTTATCTTAAGCAAGCTTATCCCCCAGAGAAACAAATTGGCAAGAATGTCAGTGTTAGAGGCCAATTTCATAACAAAAATGACTGTTCGTGTCATGTTTACATGATACAGTGCAGGAACCGGGTTGAACTCGTGCCGGTGCAACTCGTGCCAGATGACATTTTCTGGTGGTATCATGTAAATGACTACAGATCTTCGAGAGGAAATTGGAGTGAACTCGCACCATGACGAAAGTGCCCCGGTATCATGTAAACAGCCCCTTACAAAGAGTAAGACATATATTTACACAATATCACAATGGTTGCTTCAAGTCTCTAAAGCTGGAGATGGGTTAATAAGACTAATTACTAAAAGTCATCATCATCTTTGTTTTGCTCCTCGCCTCTCAGACTATTGGAACCATTAGTACTTGGCGTAAACTGGCCCAGCCCCATGGACCTAAGATGGGCATCGTGCATCTTCTTTGCACGCCGTGTTCTCGCTGACATTTCTCTTGTTGCTACCTGAGGAGCTGCAAAAAAGATGCAATGCTACATGTAAATTACCAGACAAGGTTCAGTGAAGTCTACTGAGACTTGCCTCAGTAATTCAAAGAGAAAGAGGACACAACATTAGCCAGCAGATAAGTCCCCAATAAAATACCAGGTGAGCTTTCGCGCAAAAAAATGATATCTTCATATGTGAAAAGATCACCGTTGCTATGGTTGCATAATAAGTCGTGCCTTTCGCAGCAAAATGAACTGGCTTGGTATTTCATTGGTCTTTATATAATAAATAGAGCATTACATGGCCGCTTGGAGATACAAAATTTCTTGTATCTTAGTGCGGCCATGTAATATCCTCTATATCCAGCAAAGAATGTGCCCAATAGTTGCAGCAGTCATTGGAAAACTGAGGCCATGACAAAAGTCTCGGGACTAGACCAAGTTTGTTGCTGTTGACTGAGAAGTTGGCTTGTTATTGTTTCTCTCATATTATAAGAATATAGAGTGAATGAAACTTGGTCTAGTCCCGAGACTTTTGTCGTGGCCCCAGCATTAAGCATTTAATGCTTAAGATTTAATGCTTAAGATAATAAACCATTTGGAGCATACATGTACTTTACAGGCCTATACTAAATGCTTTTTTCAGTCACTGTAGGGCATAACTAAGATTTCAATCAAAGCTCTCACAGAAATTTGTACCACAATAACTACCCACAGCTACTGTAGTAAACATACAGTAGTGCTCACAATGAAATAAAACTAAAAAAATTCTCAATAAACACTACCAACTCAGATACATCATGAGGTAACTGAAATGGATGCCTTTTGTAAAAATTAAAAATGTTCACAGCATGGGCATTAGTTATCCCTCACTGCAAGTCTGAAATTTATTAAATAAATATTATTTAGACTGAGAAAAACCATTGTGAGTATACATGTACCTCCAGCCATCCGTAGTTTGCTGTTCAAAAGATTTTTCTTATAAACCATATCATTTTCGTCTGTGCCAGGAGAGTGTCTTGAGTCCAGAAAGTCATCGGGCTGACTCAAGGTTGACGTGTCCTGATTTCCTGAGCTAAACCTCAATTTATCTGCATACGAGAAGTTAGAGCCTCTTGCAATACTCCATGATTTATGATCTGAAAGAGAGAAATTAAACTGACCCTGCTTGATAAGGAACATGACACTTGAAAGTGTTAGGAATTAATAGGAAACTGAGTGGTCTTTGTGTTCCAGATTAGTTTGGAATTGGTAGAAAATCAGCAACAACAACTATTTCCCTCTAAAAGGCAACAGAAATTAGGCAATAAAATTATAGTCATTTTTCACAGAAATTTCCCACCAAAAGGAAAAGAAATTGCCTTTGACTTCGTTCTAGACAGAGGTCCTTGTGGCATCATGTTAATGAGTTCGTTATAGATCAGTGATTCCTTTGAAATGCAAATCGTTCACTTTATTTTTGGCCGCGAGTTGGGAACTAAATTACGTTGAAAGGTTTAACTGTAAACTAATGATAATGATGGAAATGTATTTTCGTTCTGTTTCAACCAGGGAATTAGTTTGAATTTGTAGACAGTTTTATTTATTCTGGAGAATAAAACTCTATAATAATTTGGAATATTTATTAGCAAGACAGTTAAACGTTCAAATGATTGTTCGAAGTAGGTGGCGGGATGGCGCAAAGTACCTAGCGGTCTATCACTGCAAGCTATCTTCTATTGAAACCTCTGCCCTTGGTACTTCTTTAAATTGAGGCTCCACTGTATAGTATTTTATACTCCACTGACTTAAACAGCAGGCCCAATGAAAATGAGGATAGTTTAGGACGAATGAACTGTCTTGATATTGCTATATACATTAATTATTGTAACATCTTTTATACTGGCATTTATGCAATTGTGATTACAAGGGCAGATAGATAGATTATGGCAGAATGTCAACCTTTAATGAGAATCTTGATATCACAAATAGATCACAGAATTGTATAAAATGGTGTATTTCAGGCTGACCACCATTTGCATTAGACAAAGTTTTGGGAAAGAAAGTGTACTTGACAATATATGAAATAAGATTTTTGGGAACAAGTAACTTGTGTAAAAAAACGTTTATTAGCTCTCACAGATATGTAACTTGAACTATATATGAAGTTTCAAATAAGACCTGTATAATATTATTATATGCGTGGTTCAATTTTATCCTGGGTTTACTTTTTGTTCTCCCTTTGTTTTTGGATATGGTAATGTATGGTAATATCTGACTGAAACCAAGGGAGCAAGAACATTAATTCGAGGATAAAATTGAACAACAACATATATATAGTATTCTGTATAATTATCCGCTCAAGGAATAGAGGCTGTTAAGAAATGCATAATGGAATCCACAAATGACCTTTAACATCACGTAAAGATAGGAGGCCATTAATGAGGCCCTTTTAGGGTAAATTCCGACAGACGACATGGCTCTGAATTGGCGACATGAAGGAAATGAAATGACGATGAACGACAAGACTGCTCCCATGAAATGGCAACAGCGGCAAAATAAAAGTAAAATGGACAGCGACATTGACGATTTTAAATAAGACAGCGCCTTGATGGCATTCGGGCAAAGGAGAATGTCGAGAATGAGTTTGTATTTTCAAAAAGTTAATCATTCTGTCTGTCTTCTGTGTGGAAACACACTAAGTTACGACCCCTGAATTATGACAACGCATTTTTTGTTGCAGAAACGACCTCAGAAACGCTCTGAACTTGCCAAAATTACGACATCGACATCAGTGTCACTGCATGAAATTCCGACAGCGACATGCAGCCCTTCCGAAATTGCGACGTGAAAAGGTTTGAAATTCAGACAGGGGACATAAAGACCCCCCCCCCCCCCTAACAAGGCCTCATTAATTTTGATAGGTCAGAGGTAAGTTATAAATAACTGACATTTGACAGTACTGTTGTAAATCACCAGTCAAAATATACATGTATAGTTACATTGTGCTAACAAAGAAACCAGAGGAAACAACTTTTTTTGTTGTCAACAGTCTGTAACATGTTTGCTAAGTGAGCTGTTGGAAGTTGACTCATGCTAGCCTGCTCACAGACATAATCTAATTAACAATTTGATTATGAGCTTAAGATTTCTAATCATGCATAGAAATCAAGAGCAATAATCTAATTGTTTTAGTATAACTCTACTAGTCTTTCAAAAGTAAACAAACAAATTACTTAAATCTTCCTCCCAGACACTTTGTAAACGCCAAGAAGTGGCCGACATTTTGTTGACAACCGCTACTCACTATCTATCAAAGAATAGATAGCGAGTAGCGTACCCAATCAGAGAATGGCATTCATCATAGAATGCTAGTAGATGCATTCTAACACCAGTAAGTATACGTCTGTGAAGCTGTGCCAAATTCCTTGTTCTGTGTACCAGAATTTGAGTATACGCTACAGATTGGCCCATCAACAAAAGCCTTTTGTTGATAGGCCAATCATATTCTGGTACAGAACAAGGCATTTGGCGTTGCTTTGCAGATGTTACTAACCTGGGTTAAATTATGTCTGCACTATAGGCATGCCAACTCAAATTTAATTTTACTTGTCAACTTTTGTTTGCCAGGGGAAGACACGTTTTAATCTCGTACCCAGATCTCCCACGGCCAAGCGAAAGGGAGATCTGGTAAAGTTCGAATTTGGAGCATGCTCAGTTAGAGTCAGGCCCGATATACGGGCCTTACTATAACTACGCATGCTTGTTCTGATTTTGTTTATGAGGGAAAGATAAACGGACTTTGAGAGCGCTTTTCAATCGGTTTTGCGGTCCAGAGGAGAAGAAAACTTCAAAATCAAACCAAAGCTATAAGAGGCAATACAGGAGGTTGTTGTCAACGGCCGAGATTGGTTCATTGTTCTCCCAAATGGTTACGGTAAATCGCTAATTTATCGAGTGCTTTCTTCATATTCCGATCATCTCGCTGTAAAGAAGAAACGAAAGGACAAGCTGACAAGTCAATTGTAATTGTGGTTTCGCCGCTCAACCCTCTGATCGACGATCGATATCAAATAAATAACTTTAACTCAGTGGGAATGTGTTGTGCAAGGATAAATGGCAGATGGTAGTCTTGAAGCGAGCAGATTTCACGCCGATCTACATCTGGAGGCCGGAAAGTTCCAGATAATTTTATCCGTCCGGAAGTAACTATGAGCAACAGGCAGTGTAGGGAGATACTGATGTCCGATTATTCTCAGAAAAAATGTTGCGGCTAAGTTCAAAGGGCATACCAGTTTATCAAAACAAGACAGAACTTCGAAAGTTCGTCTGTGCCTTCGACACAAATCTCACACAGTTTTAGAATAATTCGTTTTAATCTCAAAGCTTACCCAGCGGCGGAAAAACAATTTCCTCCCAGCTGTCTTGCCTCACAGACGGCATTTAAACTTGAAACTATCGCTCGTGTTTTCCAAACTGCAATGTTGAATATTTGTCACGAAAATAAAGCAACAAAAAAGCCACTCTGAAAAAAGCCAATCAGAGCATAGATTAGATTGCGGTTGTCTTTTTTCCAGTAGCCAATGAGAAATGGCGTACTTTTGAACTTTACCAGATCTCCCTTTCGCTTGGCCGTGGGAGATCTGGGTACGAGATTAGACACGTTTTGGACTACTTGCCAAACCATTTTGTTTTTTAATATCTGGTGCGATATTCACTCAGTGTGAGGTTAAAAATACATTCAAAAATTTCCAACAGTAACAAAAACACTGTGAAAAATAAAATAAGATCCCAAGAACCTTCCGAGCCGTAATTATTTAACACACCCACTGTTTTCCTAATCAAGTGAGTTTACATTCCTAAGTTTCTAAAATAAACAGAGTATCTATTTCGCAATTTTCCCAATGCCACCAAAAAAGTTAGGCCAAAAAATTATTTACGTTACCCAGACGGCAGGAGAATTTTGAGTAATCGACTTTCGCACAGCCAGTGATAAGGCGGTTTGAGTGTTCAGGTTTGCGTTTAGTCTTACATAGGAACTGCGGCATCGCAACACAAAACTGGAGAATAAAACACCACAGGAGATCAAATGACACTCACCCCGATTTGAGCTTAAAAAGTCGTTGTTTTGCCCTCTGTTCAAGACTGAATTCTCTATTTCCCCTGTGCCTGAGAGAAAAAATTCGCGGTTAAACTTAAGCACTTAAGCTTAAAAGTGTATCTAAGATTTTGAACAGTAAGCTTAAGGCTGTTTTGCCAGTAAACACAGGGACGCAACAACAATTAATGGCCCAAATTAAGTTTTTAATATGCCCAAGAAACTGAAAGCTTATTGAGATAGAAGTCTTAGCCCCGAAATTATGATTTCTCAAGAGAAATGAAAACCTCAAGATTTATTGAGCTAAGTTAATTAAGTTGACGAGCGATAAATTAACCTTAAGCTTACATTTTATCGGCGATTATTTTTTTATCAATAACACATCTGCATGCTTACCACTCAATCCTCCATGTCTTGAATAATAGGTAGAAGAAGATTTATTCGCGTTTAACATCGTTCCCTTCTTGGTTGCCTGGCTGACTTGGACGTTTTTGCGTATACTCCACACATCGTCAAGCTCAGATCCTGTGACGAATAATCCGACATCACGAAAAGCCGTAGGCAGAAGCATTTGACAGATGATATTCTACTACAGAGACTTTTTAAGCAACTAAACCACTCATACCTGGCGAGTTGTGAGAATCTTTCGTTTTTATGCACTTGCTTTTAGGCTGTAAAGAACGCTCTATGCCTTCTTCATGGTCCTCACTGTTCGTACTCCAGGGATCAATTTTTTTATTCCCCGAGTACAAAAATTTGCTCGGCCGGCCGCCTGCGAGTGAAACAACATTTACCACAAGTTATTACCGAAGAACAGCGCTTTACAAATGGTCAAATCATTAAGGACAATTCAACGCTCTACATACTGTCAAAGTTTTGGTTGCTCGACTGTCCAAATCCCCTTCCTGAGGACATAATTTCTCCTCATGATCGTCAGCGTAGTGAAGTTGGAATGGACATAAGACAATAATCTTTGTCGCAGTAACCAGTCTCTTCTCAAGAGGTGCACAGGTGAACCAATCTCTACCGACTAAAAAAAGTAATAATAATCTTGTTAATTTAAAGTTTTGAGTAATTTGGGATACTTCTTCGTCCAGGAAGAGATTTTCAGCTAAAAGACCATTTTCTTCCTCACTCTTTTAATTTTATTCCTTGTGATACATAGGTTGGAGAAAAGATCTGTTATCGTCTTGCCTCGACACTTTCCCCTCTGGGGTAGACTCAGGATAATTATAATGTCGCGTTGACCTTGACAACCGCAGGACGCAGCTTTTATCAGTTTTACACACAGTACACTTGGATTTTTATTATATATCGAAAGCTCGCAAAATATCTGAGGGACACCGAAAAATGTCAACAGGAACGCCTCGAACTGTTCGACCATCTTCTGCGAATAGTAAGAAAACGCGAAGAACATTGGAAGAGAATGAAATTGTTGGCGCCAAACGAAGCACGAAAGCCCGAATTTCACCGTCTGTTATCGACCACGGATTCCACACCGATAAATATAAAACGCATTACAGTGCTTGGACGCCGGTTTTACACAGTGCTTCAAACAGTCAAGTGAGACAGCCTTGAAAAGCTTCTCTTTATTGAAATTTCACGGTTGTTTAAATTCAGCTCATGTTTAAACAACCAATTTGAGCTCCTTTGTTTAGTATTGTGTGGTCACAGTTTCACAGTTTGAATTGAAAGCACACTTGTGATAATTGCAAGTTTATTGTGAGTTCTCTGTTCTGCTTCTTTCAGATTTTCGTAGAGCGCCTAGATCTCATTGGACACTGGGTAAGTTAAATCGCAAAACAGAAAAGTGTAATCGGCAATTAGATACTGTATTTTTTGTAATAATGTCTTCATGTTCAGGCATGCAGCTGTAACTAGCTGCACTAGATTAGCAGCTTATAATTTAGGATTTGTCGGTTGCTATCTACTACCCATTACCTATAGCTACCCAAGGAATCAGTATTAAAAGTGAAGTAGATCTCGATATATGGCGGAAAGGATTCCAATTTACACATTCTTCAACCTGTAGTCTGCTTCGCAGCCGTTTTTTGGGATGTCACGCAACGCTCCAAAAAACGGCTGCGAAGGAGACGTAATCTTCAACCAGCATAGTGAATGAAATTATTTATTATAATAAAGTTTGCGTGAGGAAATTCTTTATTACTCGGGATACTGTAAGTTCTCTGTGCCAGAATATTATTAATTGCAAGTTCACAGGAACACCATGGTCTCTGGCTTGTGCTGTAGCTCTCAACTGATTTGCATTAATTTTATTGAACAAGCCAGGAATAAAAGGATGTACCAGTAAATATTGTAGCATTCATTTTTTCTACCATAGATAATTAGCTTCTTATTCATTTGTTTATTTGTTGTTTTAATATTTCATTTATAATTTTTTTAAAATTACAGTTCTCCATGTGGACAGATGCCCAGCGAAAAAAGTTCTTAACCTTTATCTTAAAGAAATGCACAAAATCTCAGATGAGATTTGTTAATGAAGGCTGGTTTAAGAAGCAGCTTCCAATCCACCACTTGGACTACACAACTGTTCTACCGCGCTTCATATCTACCTACATATTGTCCTTTCTTGACCCAAGAAGTCTATGTCGTGCAGCTCAAGTGTCATGGCACTGGAAATTTCTAAGCGAGCAGGATGTCATCTGGATGCCAAAGTGTTTACGGTTTGGTTGGTATTTGCCTTATACTCCAAACAGTAGAGAGAATGGTTGTTGGAAACATCACTACATTATGTGTACTGGGTCCCTTGACATGGAAGCACCATCAAGGATGGTAGGCTTTCAGCTTTGAGTTTACTGCTAATATAAATTACGTAGCTCTGAGAATTTCCAGGAGCATCAGTAGCATGCAATGTATTTAGCCTGTCATCACATGAATATTGATACTAAAAATACTTAAACTAAATCCATTACAGAAAAACAGCCATTAATTTTTGGTAAGGGCTGCATTCAATCTTCAAGCACCTCTCAATTGAAGGGCTGAGAGCATAAACTGCCTATGTGTAATTTTAGGTCGTTTTTCAATTTTCCTCGGAAATGAAACAAATTTTTGGCATGTGACCTGCAAGCAATTCAATTCAAAAACATTGTCTGGTATCTTTATTTACTGATTTTTGTTTCATTTCTGAGCAAAATCAAAAACAAAAAAATGACCTAAAATTACACATACATTAGGCAGTTTATGCTCTCAGCCCTTCAATATTTATTGTACATTGTTAGAATCGTGTTAAAATGAGGCATTGAAATGGTACTAATAGAAAACAACCAGTAGAGATTAAACCAATTGAAAGTAATTATAATGGTAGTATATTATTTATTAAATTAAATGATATTAGTTTACATTGAAAGCCTGCCACTCAAATATGATATGTTTTCAGGGAGAAATGTATGGTCAGTTTGCTGATAGCAGTGCTAAAGTTGCTCAAGAAAAAGATGGCAAACAAAACACAGCTGAGAGGAAGAGAAGGGTCAAAGAAGTCACATACTACAGACAAGGTAGATAACATTTGCCTTGTACCTGCCCTCATGGGTCAGTGATGCTCACATTGTTTTTAGATGGGGTGTCAGGTACAGTTACACTCGTATTTATGCCAGACATATAACTACTGAAAATGGTCAACCCTTTTGAGATCAAAAGAGCATTATCTCTAAATCCAATTTTGGATTCAGATTCAACAGGGCTGGCAATGAATTGCTTGGTTTCTTGCTGATTACAATCTGCTTAAATCCCCATGATATTAACCTAAAGTATATTTCTGTGTGGTAACCTAAAATACATGTATCAGTATGCCACTCTGTAATTGGTGCAGACAATTTTTTCAAATGTACTCATACCCTCCCCAACTATACACACCCAAGATCTAAGGCACATAATTATATATACACCTACATGTACATGTTATCATGTATTAGCTCACCCAAGCAATTGAGTCTGTTTAGGCGACAGCCGTCCAGTGCTGTTGTTCCGGGCACTACGGTGGCGAGAACTCTGGCATCAAAGATTAGAGAAGAAATCAGTATTTTGTTGTACAAAATCTTACATGACATGACGCCTGAATATTTAAGATCTAGTTTTGTTTTTCGCGATAGTGTGAATTCTTATCATTTGAGGAATACTGAAAACACACTAGCTCTTCCAAAACCCCGCACTGATTACCTAAAGAGAAGTCTTTCGTACAGTGGAGCTCAGTTGTGGAACAGTTTACCCCTGGAATTAAGACAACCGACTTCCTTGAGAGATTTTAAGATAAATTGAGTCGCCACAGTTTTAAGTAAGTTTTAAGTAGTTTAAGTAAGATTTTAAACACAGCCTCCAAGAAAAGCAGCCTTTATTGTTTTTTATTGTTTTTATTTTTTATTCTCTTGTGATTGTAATTAAGTAGATAGAGAGTTAGTTGATGATAATTATGCGGATGGAAATACCGTGTATAAATAAAGTTATCTTATCTTATCTTATCTTACATGTAGAATTTTAAAACTAAAATTCTATACGAAACAAAAAAGCCCCTAAAAAGCCCTTAAGTAAACAAATATAAGCAGGGAGTTCATCAACTTCTCTTGGTTCCCACCAAGAAATTAACTTATTATAAGAAATTTTGATCCCTCCTCTCACAAATTTCCTTTAGTCTTAATCCCCTCCACCCTACCCCCCCCCTTCATATGCTTGAGTACCAGCCACTGTTTTGAGCTTACCCTCTTCGTGAAAGAGCCTGGATATGACCTGGAGTGCAGTACCCTTTTATCCTATTGGGGTTGAGGGGGTGAAAAGGCAGGGGGCAGTTCCACTCCTTTGAACTTACAGTGTATGTCCATAATAACACAAAACACAGATACAGTGCACAATAGCCTTACTGTGTATTTCATTTCCAGACATACGTCGTCCACCATGGTTGGACACAGATCCCAATCCTGCTGACCTGGAAAATGCCAGAAAGGCACTGCTTTATGAACATAACCCAAACAAGCCTCTTTCCCATGACCGACTGAGAGCCGAGAGACTGGGACTCAGTGCCCGGCCTCTACATAGAAGATCGCATACAGCTCCTGCACACATGCGTACAGAAAAAGTGAACGTGCCCAAGGTGAGAGTTAACAGATCTTTTCCTTAGGTTTCCTTGTGTCCACGTTTGGTTTGTTTGCATTCAAGATTATTTCCATTGATTCTTTCGTAACAAGCACACAACAGCTGTGGTTTATAATCATGTCACGTTTCATCTCGCGAGAGGTTGGTCACACTTTCGTACTTACAGATTTTTTAGCCTCTCGCGAGGCAAGAGTCGCGTCTCTCGAGACGAGAGTGACGTCACGCAAGGACAGTAAAACCTGTCGATGTTAGTTCGGGACAATTGGCACGCTGACGGTCGACAACTGTGTGCGATTTTTTTTTTGGTTAAGTTACAGTATTATTGACTTTTCAGGCAGGCAAACTCCATGATGTTAACGGCAACATAATTGAAGAAGGAAAGGAGCCGGTCCATCCGTCCAAACTGACACTCACGGAGGCATTGGCTGTTGAATCTGGTGGTACGTTTACACAAGTTGTTTTTAATCCGTTAGGAGAAACCATTGATTCCAGTACAGGCGCGAATCAGCTTTCAAGTTAAACATTCGTTCTGCCTAATAACTGATCGTTGCTATAATATTCACCATCAACACCACCTCTCATCACCATCATTACTACATGTATCATTCTCATCATCGTCGTCATCGTTATCATCATCATCATTATTATCATCATCCTCACAGCCATCGTCATTGACAACGTCATCGTCATCTTCATAGTCATTAGAGAGCTTAATAAGCAACGACGACGGCAACGGCAACGAAAACGTCATTTGAAAATCTAACTTCTCGTCATCTTCATCATTGTCTTTGCCACCTTCATGATTATTGTCATCAATTCATTATTATCATCATGTCTTTCTACATGTACCAGGCTAGCGTAATGATAGGGGCATCTCAGCTTTTTCTTGCAGCAAACAATGAAAGCACTAGTTGTTGACTAATGTTAACATTTATTTATTCAGTCGACGGATCCTTTGTTGAACAACCATGGTCGAGGTCCTTCTCAACGTCACCCATACGAAGGTAGGTTTTGATGAATAATTTCAAGTTAGTACTACGCGATAGAATTTTTCTTTGCGAGCTACTGATAATGTACTAACATAAATGGTTTGTTTAAAACGTGCGCCAAATATACACGTATGGTGATGACTGAGAGTATGAGAAAAAGCAAATGCCCTAGATAGTGGTAAATAGGAAAAAAACAAACGAAAAAAGCTCCTTAATTATTAAGCTTGTCATGAAACAGGGAGATGTACAATATATCACCGGTATAGGATGATGAAAAACCCACTTAGGTAGGCAAATGGCGCGTATAGGGCAAATCAGTCTCGTACCCAGAGTCTTTGTTATCCTTGTCCAACGGTCGAAAAACGAGCGACTCTGGAAAGTTTTGATCTGATCTACGCTTAAAGTACTCGTGCGTAGAGTTCAGCGCCATGTTGGAGTTCCCTTTACTTTCGGTCAGTTGTGTTGTTTGAAAAAGCCAATCAAAATCGCAAACCTGACGGAGCTTTCGAGAGTCGCTCGCGCAGTAAGAAACGAAGACTGCGCAAGGTAGGAGGTTAAGGGTACATAACTGAGCAGGGTGTGTTGGATAAAAGTGTGACACGAAAGGGTTGGTGCTGGCAACAAATCATGAAGGAGAGCGAAAGGCACAATCAAGCTCACATCAAGTGTCGGTTTTCACGCGATGTTCTTCTTTGCAGGCAAGACCTCACTTTTGGCATTCACCCTAGCACTCACGATTCAGTTTTGCCAACAAGAGGCACACAGGCGAGTATGAGCTTTGTTTTTATAGCGGAGCTCCGTCGGGCCGCCAAGCGGAGCACCATGGTTAAGAAAATATGGTAACCCATCAGCTCGAGAAAATTTGGTTTTGGTCACCGTACGTACGTCGTACGTACGTCGTACGTACGCCCGTACGTCCGCTCCTCCATGTATACAATGTAAAATGTCCCATTAATTGTGTGTTGTAACCCGCGTTTTGTGAACATCTTTTGATATTGGACGTCAATGTTATGGCCAATTGACACCTGTCAAAACAAGGTATCCGCTGACCAGTAGAACGTGACCATTTCGCGGGCTCAAGTTAAGACCTCATCAAGGTCAGCTGTTTTTTGAATTTGACCGCTGACCAGGTACTGGTTTTCGATTGGATCTCAGGCTCAAGCCAGGTTTGGTACACCCAAACCAAAACGAGGCTTAATTTTCGCGCGCTTTCTGCGACTCGAGATTTCACATAGACCCATTCGGCTAACTCAATCTTGTACCCAACTCAAATCCCCTGGGCTTAAGATTCTTTGTGTATTGTATTTGCATTATAATGTAGCATTCATATTTAAATGATATGGAAATACCTGGAACAAAACCTTTTAATCCCAAAGGGTTTGAATTGGGTACAACATTGAGTTAGCCGAATGGGTCTATTCAGTTGGTTTCTTCATTTTGAGCATAACAACTTCATCTTCTTCGAAGTTCTCCGTTTAATTCACGTAAAAGGCATGAAAATCAAGAACTACTTAAAAGATACTCCGGAAGGTGAATTTTAAACTGATAAAATGGAAGAGCAAAACATTTTTCTCAGGAAATTCTCAAATTTTGGATCCACTTGTATGGCGCCCGGATTGTGTGGTTGAAAAACCAAATGATTCAACGCTTCAAGGGCTTGTTCACGTTATCGCGGCATCTTGCAGCTCACCACGAAAGTTCACTTAACAATTCACCAGCATTAATGGGAGGAACGAGTAGCTCAAACTTGGCGGAAGAAGTTCTTTCTTTCGACAAACCGTTTGCTATTTTTGTAGATGCGTGTTTTTACTTTAGTGGATCGATGCGTATTTTCAAGTCGTAGAAAGCTCAGCAACACAGGTATTACTTAAATAAATTGAAGCTTAGCATTTGAGGTTTAATCGTTATTACTTTTGTTCAGGAATGAAACTTGTATTTTTGTATCGACTGGATATAAATAACAATTTACTCGTTTTGGACACAAAGAAGTAGCTAGTCGAATTGTTTGTTTGTTGTTTTGCAAGCGAACGAGTGTTTTCCTCCGCTTGGCTGACTGTACATGTTTTTTGACGGCAGTGTTTCTATAGTGTTAAGAACTGAAAGAAACGTTTGCCCTTATGTTATTAACACGTAATCGCAACGAGTCCTTGTAAAGTATCTCTCATGTTTTGTGCGACGAGGGCAATTTTAGCAAATTTCTGAAAACACAAGTGATTTTAATCCTTAATTTTACTCGGCCCCATGCGATTACCTATCCAAACTATCAGGATTGTTTTCCTTTTTCTCTTTTCTACGACATTTAAGCCTGTCTAGGCTTAACGTACTACGAAATATGTTTGTTAAGCCCCTGCTAAAAATCAAACATTTTCATCCAACATCGTGTTTGTCACATATAACGTTTGGTGGCTAAACGCATAACAAAGTTTGACCAAACAGCGGACCAAGTGAGTCCAAAAAATGATTTTTGCGTATTATCGCTGAAATTTTCGACGTTATGTGGTTTATTTAATGGCTTTTTACCGTTTCTGTAGACGATTTGTTTGTTAGGGTGGCTAAACGATCAAACATTTGTTCGTGATGCGAAATTTTGGATGAACATTTTTGATCGAAATCAAACATGGAAAGCCATTTAATGCACTATTGTGAGAGGTGGCTAAACGTTCAAACATGCTCTTCCAACGATGTTGGTTGAAAATATTTGATCATTCTTAGATTGCTAAATTTGCTTTCGAAACATGCGTTGACCGTATTGTTTTCTTGTAATGTTTTGAGGTTTTTTAACCACAGTCAATTCCTGTTGACTGCTCTAAACATAAAATGTTGGCGCAAGGAAAGCCATGCGGTGTTGCTCAATACCAGTAAAAACTAATAATCGTGGAGCTCCGCTTTTAGGCTTGGCTAAATCTATATATTATCTGGACTTGCTGTGTTTCGCCAGTCAGAGAAGTGGTAAAGATGTCTTGACAATGTGGATTCAGTACATAATATATAACCTTCGATCAGGCTCTGTTTTAGTTTCGCTATATAGGATAACCATTCCCTCTTGAAAATCGAGGCGAAAGAGACAGGGGCACCCAACAAGCCAAATCACCAAAAAGCTGTAGAAAGGCATTTTTAAGTCCCTTATGGTGTTTGAAGTCTGTTTTAAGTGATGTTTTCATTAGCTAGAAGAAGTTCATCTGTTCGGATTCCCTAGCTGAAATTTTAATTTCGTACACTGAGCAGTCAAATTTAGTTTTGCATTTCTTAAGCACTTGGAAACGCTTTAGCAGGTCCTGAGGCATTGTTCCGTGCATGTTCTTGTAGTGTTTGGCAATGGCGGAGGATTGTTGTTTGTGAAATTTTAATTGCCCGAAAATATTAGGGAACAAAATCTTTCTTTGAGAAAAAGCAAGCTAAAATGAACTTTCCACGAACTTTCTAGTGAACTATTTTCTTTCCGAAAATGCTAGCTGACATTTTAGACTGCCAAAAACAGCAATTACGACCTTTCCGAAAACCTTAGGGACAATGATTTCCCAATTTCGAATCTTTTAGGCCACGTTTTAGTTACGAAAATCCGAGTGCACTCTTTAATCGACGCCGAAAACCCAAGGCGAATTACCCTCCACCGAACAGATATCTACCGTAACTTGTTGTTGGGTGCCCAGAGGCCCAAAGTTGACGAGTGACGAGATAAAAGGACAAAAAAAGCGACCCTGAAATGTTTGCCTGATCGCAGGCTAGGGTTTATATATATAATCCTCAATTTAACATTCCATTCTTGGCCCAAGATACCGCGGGCAAATGCTTCTTTCCGTTGTGTATTGCAAAAATGTTGCTTATTACAGAGACGTCGGACGTGTGGAAAATTTTTTTTAGAAAACATAATTCAGTCTTTACATTTACAATCAAGTCATGGTTACCGTTAGGCCTCCTCGCTAATATCTGAATGTGTTAAGTTTTTTTCTTCCCCTGCGTGTGTGTGCACGTGTGGCATGCAAATAAAATACCGTAAATACTGTGAATAAATACCTTTCCTCCTCTTCTGTAAACGACAGGATCTTCGAAGCTGTCCGAGTCCCTCAGTGATATTTATCTCCTCTGAAATACCAGCTTGTGAGGTAAGAATTGATAAACACCTGATACCACACGTTTTATCTAATATGCACGATTTTCGGTAGCCGCCTTCGCAGACGTCTTTGGGCTTGTCACACGTTCCTTCCCCACGAACGTCTGCTGAAATGAACTGCTACTTCCGTTCACCGGCGGTTAGCCTTTGTTTGAAGAAACCAATAACGAGCTGCGTAAGAATGGAAATCGACACCCGATTCACGTGCATCGTCTGTGAAAGTAATCCCGGGGTCGAAGTCCTACTTTCCATAAACTGGAAGAACTATGATTGGCTCACCGCCGCGAACGGAAGTGGTAGTTCAGTTCAGCAGACGTTCGTGGGCAAGGAACACATGACGAGCCCAAAGACGTCTGCGAAGGAGGCTAGATTTTCGGAGGAGGTCAGCCGAAGGTTTAAAAGGGTTGAGAAACATTCGCTTACAGTGGTATACTATAACGAGTAGTATTGTAACGTTTCGTGTTGTTTTTCTAACTACAAGTTACCCAAAGAGCTGTTTTCCTCCAATGCGCGTTTCAGTTCTGGTTTGAAATAACTCTAGTCTTTTAATCGATAATCTTGTCAAGAGAGGACCTCTTGGTACTAGCCTTTGGCTTCCTGAGGTCTCGTCATCACTCGCCATTCCCTCTATTTTCCTTATTTTCACTTTATTTATGCAACTGCAATTTGTTGTAATTCCAGTAAATGTGCAATTTAATTAAAATGGCGGTAATTAAGGAAGTTGAATACTTGCGCAGACAAAGGCGAAATAGTTAAAACAAAATCACTTTTTTGGGGGGATGGGATGTGTCTAGACTGCAAAACAGCTCTTTTTGCCGTTGGTCGAATGCGAGGTCTCGTCAAGCGAAAGGTCTGGAGCGAGGTTGAAAAGGTAGACTGAAAAGAATGGGGAGAGACGCCTCACAGCACACGCCCCGCGCGCTAAGCCCGCGAGAATTCTCGCCTTCAAAAAACGAAATAAAAACCTACTGTTTTGCAGTCTAGGGTGTATCTGGACTGACGTCACCAACTTGTCCGTTTGCCTTCACACTTATCTGTACGATCGATCCAAGAGCGACCCGCTTTATAGGTCATGACCTATCTGCGAACGCGTCGATTGGTGGCTCGACATCGTTCTCATTCTTATCGATGAAAATTGATAAGTCACTACACAGACCCAGTTAATTATTACCGTGTATGGCTTCGTACAACAAGTATTCAATTGGATTGCAACTTCTCAAAGTTGGGGCTTCGTTGTCAACTTCTGTGGCGATGCATTAAATCGAGGACTATTTCAGCACAAGACTGCTTTTCATCCATTTTTCTCAGTAACATAACAGACCGCAGGAGATTCTTGTAGTACAAGTTCCAGTTGTATTTAAAAGTACGCTGCTAGTACAGAGCCGAAACTATAAATAAGGGCCCTCGCTTCGGATGATCAGGATGGAAACGGATTGCAACTTGAAAAGGGCGCCGCTGGTTTTTCAAGTCTCCCTTTAGCTGGTGTCGAGCTAAAACCATCATAAACCAATTATCCTTTCAAGAATTTACCTGATGTCTTTCTCTTGGACTTCTAATTAAATATAAGTCCACTGTTTTGTGTATGAAAAATCACTTAAATGTTCTTAGTGTTGATTTATCTGTAATTTTGAACCCAAGACATAAAAATGCTAGTAAGATAGCCACTTTGAGCTTAGCGAGATTCCACATTTGTGGGTGTGATGTCTTATGTGTTTGATACTGAATTGTCATTCTCTAAATGCTCAGTTGTTATTAGAAGCTGTGGTGTTTGGTGTCACTGCCATCCCGTATGAATATGAAGGTACAACGCTAGACACTCTGATGGAAAAGTTAAGACTAGCTCTGCAAGGAAGACATGCCAAGTGAGTGCAATTATTTAAATCTACAAATGGATTAAGGCAAAACTATGGTGCTGCATCGGTGGGAGTGTAAGAACCTACCTTCGGTTTCATCAGCTGAGTTTGGTAGATAACTTACCTTCATAATTGAAGTTGCAAGCGTTAGAACCCCCGTAACGTTGCAACATTAGGACCTCCTTTAGTTCCTTCCCGGAATGTTAGAATCTCCCTTTAGTTCCCTCCCGGAACGTTAGTACCCCCGGGCCATTAGTTCTCTCCAAGAACGCTAGAACCTCCCTTAGTTCCCTCCCGGAGCGTTAGAACCCCCCTCCCGGGCCTTTAGCTCCCTCCCGGAACGTTAGAACCTCCCTTAGTTCCCTCCCGAAACGTTAAAAACCCCCGAGCCTTTAGTTCCTTCTCGGAACGTTAAAACCTCCCTAAATTCCCTCCCGGAACGTTAGAAACTCCCTTTCCGACTACCTCCCGTAAGGGAACACCTTTCTAAATTACCAAAATTTTCCTAGTCAAATCACTGTAATTGGGACCACTCGTAAAGTTCAAAATAGGCGACCTTTTGTCAGGGACGGAGAGGTTTTCAGCCAGGAAATCAAGAAATGAAAAACAGCTAATACTACTTCTAAAGACCAACCGAATTCTGCATGTCGAGTTACTTTATTCCTTTAATTCTATTAAATCACTCTCACTGAAAAGATTTATTCAAAAAGGTTTATTTCTTTACATGAAAGCTCTTGCAGATTATTGTAAAAACCAAGCCGATCACATGCATGGGGAACTTGTTTTTAGCGCTAGTTACAGGCTTAAGGCCTCGTAAGAGTAAAACTGAATCCCAAACATAACAACAACTACAATCGGAAAAATAAAGAGAAACTGATTTCTGTGTCTGCTAAGTGTAATAACTGTAGCTAAAGCTAAGCTAACCATAACCCTACACTGCTCCAAAATTTAAGTTTGATTGCCTTTGATTCCCATCAATGGTGTGTCAAAAGTGCGCGAACAAAAACTCTTTTGACCACTTTTTAAGCGGTTTGATAGTGCTGCACTTTTTACATCCGTTTAATAGTTTTTTTAACTTGCGTCAAAGGTATTAAACTTTGAAAGCGCATAAAGGAATACGATAATGCTCGAGTTCCGTGGTAATTTTTTAGAAGGCCAAAGAGCGGGGGCATTATGCAATTTAATGCACTTTTCATTGTTTTAGAATCATCGAGGCTACAATGACGACCTCTTGTTCCATTTCGGCAGGCATTATTGATTATAGGGTAGTTTTTATTCAACTAAAAATAATACCCTGTTTAAACCAATGAAAAGTTGCTTTAAAATGCAAATCAAAGCAACTTTTGACAGCCACACCAGGGTGCGACAAAAACGGTGTCTACTTGCCCCAGACAAGTGGTTTTGGCCATTGGACAAGTGGGTTATCAATCTTACTTGTCCTTTAGACAAGTGAATTTTCAGAAAATAATTTTAAAAAACAATTGTTATTTTAGCATAAAATTAAGGTTAATGTTGGCAAGCAACCTTTAGCTTCAGTGAGCCCGCGCTCTTCTCTGCGGTCCTCGACAGCACATGCTTTCCCATATTTGGTAAGCGCTATTCAAGCGTAGCACACCATGCGGTTAATCATTTTCTCCCTTCTCTGAGTCCTGCAAGTTGTTAGTTTGCTCCAAGTGCAATCAACCTTCTAAAGCATTGTTATTTTTCTCGCCATTGACTGATACTGTACCTCATCGAACTCTCTGGGCTCAGCAACGAAGTTCTACGTCTCCTGTTAGCGCGGAATAGCTTGCAGATCACAGTTTCGCGTGAGCAGTTGATAGAGCGCAGGGGCACCCAACGAGCCAAATAAACCAAAAGCTGTAGAAAGGCATTTTTAGGTACCTTCTGGTGTTTGAAGTCTGTTTAAAGTGATGATTTCATAAGCTAGAAAAAGCTCATCTGTTCGGATTCCCTAGCTGAAAGTTTAATTGCCCGAAAATGTTAGGGAACAAAATCTTCCTTTGAGAAGATGCAAGCTGAAATGAACTTTCACGAGCTTTCTAGGGAAATATTTTCTTTCCGAAAATGCTAGCTGACGTTTTTGACTGCCAAAAACAGCAAATACGACCTTTCCGAAAATCTAAGGGGCTATGATTTCCCAATTGCGAATATTTTAGGCCACGTTTTAGTTACGAAAATCCGAGTGCACTCTTTAATTGACCCCGAAAACCCAAGGCGAATTACCCTCCACCGAACAGATATCGACCGAAAGTTGTCGTTGGGTGCCCCTGAGAGCGGCTCGGTTCGATCTCTCCTTCTAATCCTTCCTCGGTCACACGCTCGAGAAACGCTGACGCCTCTGCATCGGCTGCTAAACGTCTTCGCCCAAACCGCCAAGAACCCGGTGGAAGCGATCTTCATGATGAGCCCCGCGATCCTACGCCAGAGGACGGATTACCCGACGACACAACAGCCGAACAAAACGGCAACAACCATGAAGACGTTGTCCAAGATGGCGACCGCAACGATTCCCTTACCGCGAACCCCGCACCCGATCCAGCACATCTGGCTACGCTGATCGGCAACATCGTCTATCAAAAGCTGACGAACTTCATGCCACTCCTGCAAAGTGCTTCGTCGCTCCCAACAGCGCCTCTAGCGTCTGCTTCAATATCTCAGCCCTCAACAATTCGACAACTTGCGGACCCAACCTTTGTGACGAGCCTACTTTCACCGCCGTCTACGTCTGCAAGCGCCGACCTCCCTCTACCTGCCATAACACCATCATTTTCTCTCGCTGATCAAGTTTCAACAAAGACCAAGCAAGCTATTCTTACGCGGTGAGTATGTTGAGTTTTATTTGCTGCTGCCAGAAAACTCGTCCCTTCTAACCCATAACGAGCTTACCGGGTTCCATATCCGTTGGTGGGAAACAGGTAGATCTCCCTAATACCCTCAAGAAAAAAAAAACGCATGTTGATTCTATCGATAAATGGCTGTCCGCCTTTGCCGTATACTGTACGATTTTGCACACCTCCTTTCCTCGGAGGGCAGTCGAGATGTTCACCTACCAGGAGATCATCCGATCAGCCCAACGGAAATTCGCAGGGTTTGCATGGCACTCTTATGCCATCGATTTCCGTCGGAAAGCGGCCGGCAATCGTTCTCTCAATTGGGGAGAACGTGATACCCAACTATACCTTATGAAGTTTGCTGGGCAAGCCAAATCTTGCTGTTCCATTGTGGAAGTGGAGAAGTGGGGATCATTATTCTTATGGGTGCTCCCTTCCCGCCCTTAGACCCAACAATACCCAACAGGGACTCTGCAACAATTATAACCGAGGGACCAAATGCAGCCAAGACCCCTGTCCTTTCAGCCACCGCTGCAAAACCTGCTATGGAGACCACCCAACATACCACCACGACGACCCCCTTCAAAAACTAGAAGCCAGACTGATAAGAAATCATCAAACCGCTGAAGCCCTGCTGTCCTTGAAACCTCAGACCCCTGTGAACATTTCCCTCTTAACCGACCTCCTTAAGATCCACCCCAATCAGAACTTTGTAGCTAACCTCACTGCTGGCTAGCCCAAGGTTTTCGGGTGGGCTACCGTCTCCCCAAAACAGCCAGAAACCTTCCTTAGATCCCTCATTTCCTGACCAAAGTTTGACTCTGCAAGCGGCCAGTGTTCATCTACCATTCCATTGCAGCAACCACCCGTCGTACCTATTCATCTGGGAACGCCAATTCATTTGCTTCTGTTTACACCATGGGCTTGTTTCCCCTGATACCCCTTTACTACCCAGCCATAAGGCTACCTTGACCCACTTTGCTACCCACCTTTCCAATCCAGTTTCTTATGGCACTATAAAAGTTTACCTGGCAGCAGTAAAAAACCTGCATACTGAGTTTGGTTTTCCGCTGGACTTCACCTCCATGCCCCTCCTTTATTAAACGTTGCGAGGCTTAAAATGCTTGCAGAGCGCTTCTAAGCGGGCACGCTACCCCATCACCATTACAGTTCTCCAAAAGATATACGCTAAGTTACAACCTTTTCACTCTCAGGATGTTGACTCTTCCATGTTATGGGCTGCTTTTACCCTAGCTTTTTCGGTTTTCTACGAAGCAGCGAATTCACTTGCAATGGAGAGGTTGATCCCCACATCCACTTATCCAGAGCAGATATCAATTTTAAACCTAATATTTTCAGTCCGAATTTTCCTGAAATTACTATTAAGAAGTCCAAAACTGACCCTTTCCGCGAGACAGCCAAACTCACTATAGCTAGGTCAAACTCTACCGTCTGCGCTGTCACCGCCCTCCAAGACTATCTTCTTCAAACACATGGACAGAGTACCTCCCATCCTCTCTTCAAATTCACCGATGGGCGCAATCTTACCCGCACATCGCTTACCAACGTGCGTGCCCTACTCTATGTCTGTGGCCTTGGACAGTGCAAACTTTGCCTCACACAGCTTTCGTATTGGCGCAGCCACAACAGCGGGAGCAGTTGGTCTTCCTGATTGGCTAATCAAAGTCCTCGGAAGGCGGAAATCTAATGCTTACCAAACTTACATCAAGACCCCCAAAGAGGCTATCCTCCAAGTACCCAAGAACTTGGCTTCCTGCCTTAACCCATTGACTACCGGCTGTTTTTACATTTTCGGAGTGATTTTCCACCTATAAACGATGAATAGCAATTCGTGACTCTTTATTTGAACTACCAGGGAAAAGTGGTGCTGTCCTAAGCTACTGGAGGCTCAAGGTTTCTGAAAACGTCATTTTGACGTAGCTATTTTTTATCCGTGAAGCGACAACAATGGCCCAAGTTCGGTTTGCTTGCGATTTCTGCTAAATTTACAGCCATTTTTCATCTTTAGCGGCTGCCTGATGAGCATCATTAAGCGTGACGGTAGCTAAGAGTCCACTTTCTCAAAGAATCGAGCAAGGTGATGAACTTTGTTGTTGAGTTTGGCTTGTTACTCGACGAACTGGGAATTTGGCCGGTCGAACACTTAGTACCTTTGGGACTCGACTATTGATGAATTTCTCGACCTACCGCCACATATTTTGGAATTTCTGAGTACTGAAGATGACCACAAGCAGGAATTCTTGGCAGTAGGTCGGAGTGGCTATGTGAAAGAATTGGGAGAAGGAACGGGTGCTGTCAAAAATTCTCGTCATTTCCCAGCATGCAATGTGGTCTAGATGTTGAAAATGGCGGAAAGGCCCGAATGCACTGGAACAAAAGGCTGTATCTACGCTCGGAGAAGAATATGAGCAAAAAAAGTCATTTCTAAGCTAGGAAAAGGACTGAATTTCGTTATGATGGTTGAAGTTTGGTTTTTCGGCGATGATTTCCTTAAAAAATATGAAGGCAAAAAGGGGCATTTTTGTCGTTTCTCTTTGACGTTAAAAACGGTCAGTTTCGTTCTCGTCCAAACTCAAAAGGCCATCTTTGGTGAAAATCGCTACGTTTCTTGCATTTATTGGATATCCAAATTTAAAGGGCATTCCATTTCGTGCTCACAACTAACAGTTAAAGCAATATTCATGCCATTGAGAAAGTTGCAATGTTTTGAAGCATGGGAGTTTTTTACGGCCGGTTTTGGCCGGCACGGGTGCCAATGGGTTAACTGATAACTATTTTAGACACCAGTTCTTTAAAACACTATGATGTCTCCTTGTTACTAATTTTTTATTGTCCCGTTCTAATTCTTAGTTTCAATTAATCTCAGGTTCATAACCCAAGAACTTGGCATCTTGCCTTATCTGATGATTACTTAAGATAGGTTGAGAACACTGTGATTTATTGTTACGTTCATAGTTTGTCAATTTATCCCAGGTTCATTCCCATTATTACATGGGCCCCCAGACCACCCCTCCACAGGCGGTTGGCCTCGCTTTCACTCGCCCCTTTGGAGCCAAGGCCTTCCTATACCTAATCCCTTGCACCTCCTGTCGAGTTCTGGCCTGGGGTACCCTGTTTTATGTAGTTTTTTGGGCCCCACACAGGGGACTTTCTCGTTATACTCGACGTCTGTGGGCGGGGAATTGCTGCCTGCGGCAACACTTCAGCCCTGTGCTGGAGCCCCGTCAGGGAGGGGACATTTGTTCTCTGGCTGGGTTAACTTGGCCCCATGTAATTATTCCAGCAACAATGTCCTCCTTGCAGTACAGGCATGGGGCACCCCCTCGGCATGGCACCATGTGCCGAGGCCCCCTATCCGGTGGTTTTTCCGGTCGGTGGGTTTTTATCCGAGCCTTGCCAGTACATTCCTGGTCAAAATTCCTGGAAAAAATTGACAATTTTGGTGATTCATTAAAAATAAAAGATGAACAGAAGAAAAGATATTGTGCATGCACATGCCCTGAGAAAACCATTCCTTGTGCATGGAAGGGTTTGAAAAAAGGCATGCCTATATGAAGGGAAAGTGGTCCGAGTACAGATGCATGGATGAAATTGTACAAGCCGCCCCTCCTCCACAAAATGGAGCAGTCCCTAACATGTTTGAAAAATAGTATGTTGCATAGTTAGGCTAGTCACAAGTTTCTGGCATAAAGATCAGTTCAGTATTCTTATTGTGTTACTTTCTTTGACTTGTGCTTTTTTTCTTATCTCTTTCCTTCCGTGAGTGGTAGGGTACACATATTATCACCCCTCCAAGAAATTCCTGCGTTGGCATAAAACATGATAAGCTTTTAGCCCTTTAAGTCTCAAGTCTTTGATGATTAGTGCAAACAGATGTGTCTGAAAATAGGTCTCTCTTACTCACAAAAAGTTAGGAAAGTTGGGAAGTACAAATTCAATATCAAAACATTTCTTAATTTTCAACAACTTGCCTGGAAATGTGTCACAACGTTTTCTGACTACTTAATACTGACAACAGCTTTGAATGTAAAACAGTGGGAAAATGTAACAGGAGAGAAGACATTCCTGCTACCTCTAAATAGGAACACGACAATTTTGCATTTTATGGACAAAATGTTGAAGAATAAAACAGAAACAATTATTTGTCCATGATGCGCTCCAACATGCCCATTAGTGCCTTTGTTTGTTCCTGCTGTTGCTGCATCATCAGCAGTGTTTGTTGACTTTGCTGTTGCTGCAACACCACTTTAAGCAACTGACTTTGCTGCTCCTGCTCCTGTTGCAATCTTCATTTGCTGTTTCTCAAACTCCTGTTGACCTTTTTCAGCTTCAATTCCTCTTGCCTGAGCTCATAATTTATCTGAGCTCTCTGTGACAAGTAAGAGATTGCATCACTTCCAGAGCGGCGTGGTCGCTTACTTTGATTGTCCTCTATCTCACCTGATTGCCTTTTTTGTGTATCAGATAACTTTTCCATGGCTTTTAACCTAACATCTTCAGCTTTTCCTCTGTCATTCTCTACCTTCCAGCTCTTTTCCCAATCCATTTCTTGCTGCTATGCCTCAGCACTTTCTTCCAGTGCAATTATTTGTTCCAGCAGGTTTTCCATTTCTGTGGGTTCATCAGGTGTTATACCACTTGCCTTTTCCTCGGCTCTTAACTTCTTTTTATACCTATTTTGTAATATTGCAATATGATCGCAGACAGAGCGCTTGCTGGAAATGGACAATTATTCAGTGTTTTTGCCACTTTTTCCCAGGTAGCACTTCGCTGTGTTGAGCCTTTCTTAGTAACATAAGGATTAATGTTGATCACTTCTCGGCAGAGGATCAAATCATGATCTTTACTCCAAAACATCACAGAACTACAATTAGAAATACAAATAAACATTATCAGTTGCTGTAATGTAATTTTGTATAACTAAAGTTATAAACTGGGTCATTTGCGATTTCCCTTTAACATCCCTATAAAATTTCTATAAAAAGTCATTTCTCGTACCTAAAGACATAAAGAGCTATTGATTTTCGCATGTCTCGATCGATAAAATTTTGGACATTCCTTCATCAAATTTCGAATATTTGACGTATGTGTTTTTAAGTGGAGAGTAGACGACTGAGCCACTGAAAAGCTTACAGACCTCGGATTTAAGCAGCAAAAGGATATTTCAACTCTCATAATGAGCTAATGGCGTTTACATATCTCGACGTTATCCCATATCTAGACGTTATCCCACACATCAAGACTTGACGTTTGATGTTTACTCTGAACTTGACACACGTATTTTTTTTATTTTATTTACGCTATAAATTCATACAAGGCAAGAAAAAGCTGAAATGTTATGAGTGTTCAAAAAACCGGTTATTCCCTTCGAAGAAAGACAAGGCTTTTGGCTTACTCAAGTTTACCTGGGTGGTTTCGTTGCCTGAGAAGAGTCCGCCATTTCAAGACAACACAACAAAAATTCAGTCTTTCTTCACCTGCATAAAAAAAGACACGGCATCATTTTCGAGGCTTATTACTTCTTTACAAGCACAAACATTGTTCTAGTTGCTGTGTGTGAGTTTTCAAGGGTTGAGAAGTCAATTTCTTTACAAAACAAAAAGATTATTACTCACGTTTTCGGCACAACGCGAAACACTTCGCTTTGGCGTTCTGAACGCCAACATGATGCAGTGGCGAGAGGGCAATGACATGCGCAGAATACTCGTTTGTTGGATAATCACTTCTGGCGGCGTCCCAAAGCCACCGCGTCCTCGTATCTTAAAGTCCCTAATAGACCTTCTACGTCGCGGTCAGCACATGTACAGTGATGGCTGATCAGCGAAGCATAAAAGGCTATTTTGGTGCACCGGTAAAGCAGCTAAAGAGAAAAGCAAAACCTTCGGCAGAAAACACTGAGTTAAATGAGGAAAAAAAAGGCAATCTGACAGTCCAACGGTTCTTCAGTTCTGTAAGTGAGCCCTTCCAAGCTCTTTCTCCCTTGCCTGAGCTACCTCAAGTGGACAGCAGCTCTGACAGTGATTCAGAGTAGTGACTTATTTTAAGACTCAAGAGACAACACTGTAAATAAGTGTAAGAATACTTGTATGAGTACTTTATTGACACTTAATGCTGTGTATATGTTATCTGAGTTCCAAAATAGAAAGGTTTATGCTTCGTATCCATTATCATACATCATAGCTTGGATTTAACTCTACATCCAAGGGCAACTAGACTTGAGGTTTGGACAAGTAAAGCCATAACCTCAGAGTAGTGACTTCAAATTTGAGTTCCAATTTTCTTTCTTACCCTGCACACCCTACAACCTTGAATTAGGGTTGTTGTTATTGAGCCCTCGAATGGCTGGCAGAGAGTTTGTGTCTTGAATTCGTTCTGCTGCATGTCTTTTAGCCCCACCCCAATGCGCAAAAAAATGGTACAGTTTTCTAGAATGGTTTCTGTAACATGAAAATAAATGAGCCTTTTTTTTTGTCCTTTTTTTTTGTTCTGACAGGAGCATAGGCTTCTTCGCCTGGGGTGAATCTGGTACAGTGCGCCTTGTGAAAGGTAACAAACAAGTGAGATATCGAGAATCGAAAGGACGTTCTGGTCCTCTGGCGCAATTGTTGAACTACTTTAATGCTATCCAAGACGTTTTCACTGAAGCTTATCTTCCAACACGTGAGGTCAAAGACAGCTCAGCCTTCATCATACCTCATTGGTTATAGACTTAGGAACTGTTTATTTTTTGATGAGGACGGTGAAATTTTGCTCATCCCAAATCTTGATAATTTTACACGATCCTTTTTCCATATTTTTTTTCTGATAATTTCCCCCTCCCCCCTCCTCCTCAGAAAAAAAATCTCATGGCTTACAGATATTTAAATCACTTGTTCGTAGGTCAAACGCTCTCAGAGAAAACGATAAACGAACCGAATATGCGACACTTCTGGGAAACTGTGACGACGAGTGTTGCGCCGCGAGTGTCTGGAGGCCATGTTGACATCTTTGTACCCCTGGCAGAAACAGGTAACTTCAAGGGAAGGGAGGGAAAAAAAGAAGAAGGGATTGGAGGGTAGGGAAGAGTAAGGGAGGGGAGGGGAGGGAAGGATGCTTGATTTCTGACACACAGTTCTATCTTAATATATAGTTAAACTCGCTTGCTTATGAGGCTCTAACCAGCTAGATATTTGAACTGTATTTGGACTTGAAAAATTTCTGAATCAATTTTTGCTTGGTAAGTGACAAGAGGAGAGAGGCGAGGAACGTCCGTCCGTGTTGATTAAAACTACGTTTTGTCCTGAAATAGCGGCATTTTTTGAACAACAACAACAACAAAAAACATTATAATCATTAGTTCACTTTTAATAGAGAAGTTTACTTGTCATGAATTTGGCATCCAGGAAACCGTGTGATAGTAACTATTTTGCACTACAAACAGGAAAGGGAGAAAACAGAATAACTTTGTTCCTGGCATGTTCTTGTGTCATGGGGGAAAACCAATCGCATGAAAAAGGAGACTGGAAAGGGCAGTGGTTGCCATTCCTGTGGTTTGCTCTCCGGTTTGCGTCATGGCTGAAACTATGATTATCTGATTACTGGTTCAAGTGCAATGGCACCGAGCTACATAGCAGAGTCGTGGAAACTATCGTAGGCCATCAGACTAGGAACTAGGTACTACTCACATCTAATTGGAATTCCGAGGGGTCCGTTTTGGACGGCAGAGGGAAACCCAATATGAGGGGAGATAAACTTCTGAGAGCAAATAGGAGACTGCTAACACACTTAATTCATATTGATTCCAAGAGGCGAATCCAGGCGACAATTGGGTGCCACTCACCCCCAACCCTCCCATCTCAAAGACCACGTAAAAAGTGTTTATCTTTTCTATACATGTTGTCTTGTTTTACTTTGTTACCCTCATTTTGAGAAGAAACACATCCAAGCGAACGTCAATTTGTTTTGAATTCTCTTCATACAGAGCAAGGAATGGATCTGCTCGTACAGCTTGGAATATTGACAGATATACAGTTTTCGTGCCCCACTGGAATGACAGGATCATTTGCTAGAGGTTAGTCCATCATTGTTACAGTCCTTACGTCACGCGTGACGTAAATGGAAATTTGTCACGATATTTTGGGTCATTATTATAGCGATAAAAAAATTCACTCAACCAATGCGAAACAGTAAAATGACAAATTTTCAGGGAAGCTTAGCACTAAAGAGACAAGAATAAATGCAAATATGGCGAGAATTGTGAAGGATGGAGAAGATTGAAACGGATTACAAATTACTTTTTTCAAAAATTTAGCTTAAATTTTTCAAAAGGGTTATTTTTAATCCGTTTCGAGACTCAAAATTTTACAATTTTCTGGATGGACGTGCCCCCACACCCCCCCTAGAGGTCATGCTTTCTGCGCTTACTTCCATGGTCGCCTACTTTTAATTACAAGCCTTCTACTTTCAAATTTATTGACAGCCCTATAATGTGTATTAACTAAATGGTAGCCATGGCTAATTTTTTTAATTTCTTTTTACCTGGACAATATGTCCGACTTGAACTAGAATTTGTCAGTGATCAGCATATATTTGTCGGCCGTCATGCAATTACTGACAGTAATTTGCAGCTACATATTGTGTAAACCCTTGTCAAGAAAAGAAGCGAATCCCTTGCACATAACTTAATATATATATTTAGCCAAGCCTAAAAGCGGAGCTCCAAAAGCATTCTTTTTCTACTGGCATTTACATATGAAGGGCTGAGGGCATAAACTGCCTATGTGTAATTTTCGGCCGTTTTTAGTTCGCTTGGATTTGTCCAAATTTTTGCATGTGAACTGCATTTTGATTCAAAAACATTGTCCCGTATTTTTTTTCACCGATTTCTTTTTCGTTTTCCAGAAATAACGTATGCAAAAAAAACACCTAAAACTACACATAGGCAGTTTATGCCCTCAGCCTTTCATATGTCTGCCTTATTAACATGCATGAAGTAATGCCCAAGGGTATTCTTTATGCGCGATGTGCCTTTTTGACTCATAAACAGCCCACAAGATGCCCATCCGACTTGGAAATGGTCGACTTTTTTAAATGCAGCACTTATTACCAGTGTTTTGCTTACTGATAGTGCTCAAGAAGCTTCCTTAGCTGGAAAACAGTGCGCAACATTCTGGGTTGACTTAAAAACAGCACACAGCAACCTTGGTTAACCTTAAGCCAGCGCGCGTAGATTTTGTCCGACTTGAAAACAGCACTCAAAAGATTTAGGGTTATTGTTAAGTTTAGAGTTAGGGTTAAAATTAGGGCTAGGGTTACAGTTAGGGTTAGGGTTAGAGCTAGGGTTAGGGTTAGAGCTAGGGATAGGGTTCGGCCTAGGGCATTGCAAACGTTAACGTTAAAGTAAGCGGCGTATTTTGAGTCTCGCACAGGTTTCTTGGTTTCTTGGTTCCTCCGAAATGAAGAGAGCGCACAGGTTTCTTGGTTGATTCTTAATTCTTTCGGGAAGGCTTTGGCCGATGTAAGTAAAGTGTTGAAGAGGGTGTTTTGGTTGAGAACGGCATAAAGCAGGATCGGATTTGATTCTAACTCAGTGCTTAAAAAGCTTGCTGTCGGCTGAGAAATAGACTAAAATATTAAAGAAGGTTGTTTTTATTTGAAGATAGCTTTTGGCTACTACCAACAACTTCTGTTCGTGAGCAACACCGAAAATTTGAGTTAACGATGTTCAAGGGCAAAATTAAGAGTTAAAAGAGTAAGCTGTTTCCCGTCGGTTTCCGCTTCGAAACAGAGATTTGACTGGCGCTTCGCGTGCTTTGGTCATTATTGAAACGATTTTGAAGGGTTCATTTTCGTCTTCAAATGGAACCAGTGGAATGAAATTCGTATCACAAATCAACGTAAATGACGACAGTGAAAAAACTGGAACAAAATACTTAACTAGTTTTTGTTGGCTTCAAGACGTAAATATTTGCATAAGATGTGAAATTTAATCCGTATCGTCTGATGCGTGACACAACGACTTGTTAAAATGTCTCGCGTGCAAATACGTTTTTGCTGGTGTTTATCTCGCTTGAAAATACGTTTTGCTGATGTTTACAAGCCTCCATAAAATCAAAATAACCGAGTTGATCGACGCAAAACTGATTTATATGTTGAAATTCGGCAGCATGTCTCCCTGTGTTTACATAACAACTCGACGACCGACCACGAGTAATATTTTCCACGCGCGCCCATGCAACTTTTCCCCGGATTGTTTTCAAGATAGTCATCGAAAACGGACGGACTTCTCGTCATGCTGACTTCCCTCTCTTGGATGAATTCTCCGTAATGTTTCCGAATTTTGACGAACTGTTTCACGGCTTCGATGGCCCGCGAGACAGCGCCCACTTCGGCCGCAATGAATTGTGGGAATGTTATGCCCTCCGCGTGCGAAAGACACTCTGCAAACATCAGCCAGTTTTTTGCCCTTAACTCCAAAAACACCTCTCCTTTTCGGAAATCCTAGCACGGTAACCTTTCAGAAATGGACCAAGACTAGCAAAACCGAGCCGCTTTTGAGACCAGAGATGTTTTCAGAGTTTTTTTTCTGCCCGGCTCTTAATCTCTACTCCCAAACCGGAGAGTCAAATTCATCTCTCTCTTCATGGTTTGGCAAGCAGAGAAAACACGACTGGCTTCTTTCAGCCGTGTTAGACTTGTGGATCTAAAGACTTCATGATGTCCTTCGATCACCGAGCGAACAGGCAAATTGACATAATTCGATTAAACCAAACAAGCTAGCGCGGATTCAGCAGACACATTGCGTAAGTACCAATGTTTTAACCACCAAAACTTTGAGTCTACGTCACACTATGGAACAATCCTTTCTACCTGTCAGTCATTTCATGTCCAGTTTCAGTTTTACCCTTCAGTTACGAGCATTTGGCGCTAAGTTTTCAAATAAAGAAATAAAGAATACCCTTGGGCATTGCTTCATGCATGTTAATAAGGCAGACATATGAAGGGCTGAGAGCATAAACTGCCTATGTGTAATTTTCGGCCGTTTTTTAGTTCGCTTGGATTTGTCCAAATTTTTGCATGTGAACTGCATTTTGATTCAAAAACATTGTCCCGTATTTTTTTTCACCGATTTCTTTTTCGTTTTCCAGAAATAACGTATGCAAAAAAAACACCTAAAACTACACATAGGCAGTTTATGCCCTCAGCCTTTCATATAGTCTGCTTGTCATATCACCCATCTGACCTCACTCAAGCTACAGACCCAATGCTGTAAAAAATAGTATGGAAAGGTGATCTGAGCCAGTGGCACAGTGGATTTGGACCCTCCAGTCCAGATCTGCTTGTGGATCAGATTTGGACCCCCTAGTCCAGAACTGCTAGCAGATATGAACCCTTTTTTACGGATTTGGACCCCCACCCCCCTAAAAGCAAGCGTTCTATTGAGTAAGGTAATAAAAATTCCTTTGCAAATTGAGTTTGGAGACTTTAAAAAGCAAAATAAAAATATTGAGGTAGGTTTTTTTTAAAAATAATCTTTAATACTTTGTGTAAAAAAGAACCTGCAACGCTAGTTTGCATCTATAAATTTTTAAAACAAAACATTTCTTAACATCTTAAAGCAATACCTAAGGACAGGTTTGTTTCCCCGTTCAACTGTAGGCGACTTAGGTATGGTTTAGAGCCACTAGAAATTGGTGGAGAAGCCTGGTGAATGCTATTTTGAATCAATATCCGACATCAGATATATAGTGATTCAGATCATCACTTCATAATGAATGCAATTTCAGTTATCCAAAGCCTCCCATGAGACAGTTGGAAATCAGAAATTGTGTATCCTCTGCATATATGTATGCCTCAAAAAAATTATGAGAGAAAGATACATGGAAATCAATAAAAATATTTAGATGATATGCATTAAGACCAAGATATTTCTTTTGATCAGTTACTTCTTGACCTTACTATCCCAAAAAACTTCTTGCTGACATTAAGCTCATCAATCAATGCACCTACAGTGTTTTCAAAAAGAAATCCAGCTGCTCTTATGACCAGCCAAGTGCAAGACTAAGCAACTTGATAATAAAATATTGGGCATTTGGTTGATATCACTATCAAGGTAATTAACAATGAAGTATGACGATTTAAGGTAATGATTCACCAAAGCAAAAGTGCTGGAAATCCGTGTTAGCCATCTGAACTTGATTTTCTATTTTGCAAGTAAGGTAATTATAAGGACTAGTCTCACATTTCTCCATGTACATTTGAAATTGCACAACATACTTCATCAAACATCAAAAATTCCATTAAACATTAGTGCCAAATGTCATCCAAACATACCACAAGATTGGTGTGACCAGCTATGAATAAAATTAATTGAAAGACTGCTTGTAGGAGAAGGAAGTACATTGATGAAAAAGAGCTTACTTTAAGTTTAATTTTAAGTTTTAAGTTTAATAATTCCTTTTCATGCGAATACATCTAAGTTGATACAAAAAAAAAAACTGCACGACTGGAGAATAATTGGGAGAAAGTAAATTCCCATACAAAGAATATTATCTAATACATGTATTACACATTCTAAAAACTAAGAGGTGAAATTTAAACGTGGCTCAAAGCTAACCTAATCAAATTAAATCGAATACTTGTCTCTTACAAGTCACCCCTGCTTTGAGATTGACACTAAAAATAAAGAAGTAAAATTGAAATACAATCCAAAGCTAACCTAATTAAATTACATACTTGTCACTCACAAGCTACATCTGATTTAAAGTTGACACAAATAATGTAATAGATAGGACTTAAAACTGCTTAAAGAAGGTGCATGCATGATGTTCGATGGAACACCATTCCAGTCTGGTATGTAGCGATTGTAAAAAGAAAAGCTGAAGGCCATATATATATATTTAGCCAGGCCAAGCCTAGAATCGGAGCTGCACACTCTCACCGAGCAACTTCGCATGGCTTTATTTGGGCCAGTTCAATTTGTGTCCAAAACAATTCAGCAGCAGCAGGGAAAACGAAGAGTTTTCGATAGGAAACGTTTGTAAAAAAAACAGACATTCGTGAGTCCTAACTACTTTCAGATGAAAGAGTAATGGCATTCAAAGCGGATAAAAAAACACACTACAAGCGAACAAAGTACGATGCGAGTGTTTTGCTCGAAGAAGGAGAAGGTGGAGAAATTAAACAAGACTAGCTTGTAATAAAAATAGCTTGTATTGATTAATCTAGGAAAATCGGTATTTATTTTGACATAAATGCCCGTAGAAAAGACAATAAAGGGTAAAAACTGATCGTTAAGAGCAGTCAACAGGAATTGACCGCGGTTCAAAAACAACAGAACAACAAACATAAGTATTACAAGAAAACAAAGCACAATACGAATAATATTTCTTCGAAGATTCTTGGAGAAGGTGGAAAAATTAGAAAGTAACAAAAATTGCTTAGCAATTTTGACATAAATGTCCGTAGAAAAGACAAAAAAGAGGTCCACACCTGATCGTTTAGAGCAGTCAACAGGAATCACTGAGGCAGCAATCACTCGGAACGCGACAGAGCTGAATAATAGCGCCATTTCCCACAAAATCTTTCCTTGGCTGACACAAAACGCTAAAGAGCTTTGATAGTTTTACTGGTACTTCCCATGTCTTCCGAAGAACCTTCTTCAATTAATGATTCTCAGTGGCAAAGCGTCATCAAGTTAACGAAGAAAGCGCTTGCCAAAGCACACCAGCATTTCTCTCGCAGACCCGTTCACTATAAATATTATCAAAGCCAGCCCAGCCAGTCAACCCATTTCGGTGTTTTTAACATCCAAACGCTGATTCTTACCGGTTCAAACAAATTAAGACGGCATGTTTATAGACAGCAAAACTTAATATTGTTGTTTACAGGCCGCTTTCGACGAAGATCTCTGAAACGTTTTTCAAATGACAATTGAAGCGCACTGGTCTTTGACATTTTTGACAGCATTTTGACAACTCTATGTCAGATTTTGAGACGTGCACATGCACATGCATTTGATCGGCTTTTTTTTTTTACTCGAGCTTGAGTTTCCGCTTTTAATACTTAATTTTTACGAGGACTCATTCTGATTACGTGTTATTAGGATAAGGCAAAAGTTTCTTAACGCTGTTGAGGTACCAAGGTCGAAAAACAGTCAGCCAAGCCGAGTAAAAACACTCGTTCGCTTGCAAAGAAAACAACGTAACAAAACAAACAAACAATTCAACTACTTCTTCGCGTCCAAAACGAGTAAGATGATTGTTATTTATATCCATTCTAGAGAAAAAGACAAGTTTCATTCCTGAACAAAAGTAACAACGATTAAACCAAATGTTAAGCTTCTATTTATTTAAATTACCTCACTGTCCTGCGCTGTGTTGTAGAGGTTTCTACCACTTGAAAATACATAAGCTTCAGTAAAGTAAAAACAAGCATCCGCAAATATAGCAAACGATTCGTCCAAAGAAAGAGCTTCTTCCACAGAGTTTGAGCTACTCATTCCTCCCATTAATACCGGTGAACTGTTAAGTGACTTTTCTTGGTGAGATGCAAGATGCCGTGGTGAAGTGAAAGCCCTTGAAGCGTTGAATTATACTGTTTTCAACCGCACAATCGATCCAAGTTTTCCTGAAAAAAATCTTTCGTCCTTCCTTTCATCACTTGAAAATTCACCTTCCGGAGTATCTTTTAACAAGTTCTTGATTTTTATGCGAAAGACAAACTTCGATCGAAGAAGATGAAGTTGTTTTGCTCAAAATAAAGAAACCAACTGAATGTGAAATTACGAGCCGCAGAAAGCGCGCGAAAAATTTAAAAGCCTCGATTTGGTTTGGGTGTCCCACACTTGGCTTGAGCCTGCGATCCAATCGAAAGCAAGTACCTGGTCAGCGGTCAACTTCAAAAAAACAGCTGACCTCGATGAGGCCTTAACTTGAGCCCGCGATATGGTCACGTGACACTGGTCAGCAGATACCTTGTTTTGACAGGTGTCAATTAGCTATAAGATGGATGTCCAGTATCAAAGACGTACGCTGTAAAGTAGCTGGTCAGCTGGAGTATGGCCGCCATGTTGGATTATTATGATTATTATTAGGATATTATTAATTATTGGGCGACTCCGTCGTCGTCGTCGTGCGTACGCGCCCACGAGCAATACCCCTAGCCATTTTTACCATGAGAAAAGCAGTTGACGGGTTTCTATAGGTATGGTGCTCCGCTTGGCGGCCCTTCGGGCCGCCGGAGCTCCGCTAATATATATATTTAGCCAAGCCTAAAAGCGGAGCTCCAAAAGCATTCTTTTTCTACTGGCATTTACATATAGTCTGCTTGTCATATCACCCATCTGACCTCACTCAAGCTACAGACCCAATGCTGTAGAAAATAGTATGGAAAGGTGATCTGAGCCAGTGGCACAGTGGATTTGGACCCCACGTGGATTTGCATCCTCCAGTCCAGATCTGCTTGTGGATCAGATTTGGACCCCCTAGTCCAGAACTGCTAGCAGATAGGAATCCCCTTTTACGAATTTGGACCCCCACCCCTCCTAAAAACAAGCGTTCTATTGAGTAAGGTAATAAAAATTCCTTTCCAAACTGAATTTGGAGATGTTAAAAAAGCAAAATAAAAATATTGAGGTAGGTTTTTTTAAAAATAATCTTTAATACCTTGTGTAAAAAAGAACCTGCAAAGCTAGTTTTCATCTATAAATTTTTAAAACAAAACATTTCTTAACATCTTAGAGCAATACCTAAGGACAGGTTTGTTTCCCCGTTCAACTGTAGGCAACTTAGTTACATACTTAGCTACTTAGGTATGGTTTGGAGCCACTAGAAATTGGTGGAGAAGCCTGGTGATTGCTCCTTGGAATCAGTATCACATCAGATATATAGTGATTCAGATCATCACTTCATAATGAATGCAATTTCAATTATCCACAGCCTCCCATGAGACAGTCAGAAATCGGAAATTGTTGTCCTCTGGATATATGTATGCCTCACAAAAATTATGAAAGAAAGATACATGGAAATCAATAAAAATATTTAGATGCCATGAATTGAGACCAAGATATTTATTTTGATCAATTACTTCTTGACCTTACTATCACAAAAAAAACCTGCTTGCTAACATTAAGCTCATCACTCAATGCACCTATAGTGTTTTCAAAAAGAAATCCAGCTGCTCTTCTGACCAGTTAAGTGCAAGACCAAACAACTTGATAACAATATATTGGGCATTTGGTTGATACCACTATCAAGGTGATTCATCAAAGCAAAAGTGCTGGAAATCCGTTAGCCATCTTAACTTGATCTTAACATAGTTTATCAAACATCAGAGATTCCATTAAACATTAATGCCAAATGTCATCCAAACATCCCACAAGATTGGTGTGACCAGCTACTAATAAAATTAATTGAAAGACTGTATGCAGGAGGAGGAAGTCCAAAGGATGTGTACATTGATGAGAAAGAGCTTACTTTAAGTTTAATTTTAAGTTTTAAGTTTAATAATACTTTGTCATGTGAATACAACTAAGTTGATACAAAACAAAAAAGTGCATGACTGGAGAATAATTGGGAGAAACTAAATTCCCATACAAAGAATATTATCTAATATTACACATTCTAAAAACTAAGAGGTGAAATTTAAACGTGGCCCAAAGCTAACCTAATCAAATTAAATCAAATACTTGTCTCTTACAAGTCACCCCTGATTTGAGATTGAGACCAAAAATCATGAAGTAATCCAAAGCAAACCTAATTAAATTACATACTTGTCACCCACAAGCTACATCTGATTTAAAATTGACACTAATAATGTATTAGATAGGACTTAAAACTGCTTAAAGAAGGTGCATGCATGATGTTCGATGGAACACCATTCCAGTCTGTTATGTAGCGATTAAAAAAGAAAAGCTGAAGGCCCTATATATATTTAGCCATGCCAAGCCTAGAATCGGAGCTGCACACTCTCACCGAGCAACTTCGCAAGAGTTTATTTGGGCCAGTTTAATTTGTGTCCAAAACAATTGAGCAGCAGCAGGGAAAATGAAGAGTTTTCGATAGTAAACGTTTGCAAAAAAGAAAAAAAAAAGACGGACATTCTTGAGTCTAACTACTTTGATCTGAAAGCGTAAAGGGATTCAAAGCGGATAAAAAAACAAAAACAAAACAAAAACACTGCAAGCGAACAAAGTACGATGCCGGCGAGTGTTTGCTCGAAGAAGGAGAAGGTGGAGAAATTAAACAAGACTAGCTAGTAATTAAAATAGCTTGTACTGATAAAGCTATAAAAATCGGTATTTATTTTGACATAAATGCCCCTAGAAAAAAAAATAAAGGGTACAAACTCTTCGTTTACAGCAGTCAACAGGAATTGACCGCGGTTCAGAAACAATATAACAACAAACATAAGACTTATTACAAGAAAACAAAGCACAATATGAATAATATTTCTTCGAAGATTCTTGGAGAAGGTGCAGAAATTGGACAGGTAACAAAACTATCTTGTATTAAGCTAGAAAATTTCCTTAGCAGATTTGACATAAATGTCCGTAGAAAAGACAAAAAAGAGGTCCGTACCTGATCGTTTAGAGCAGTCAATAGGAATCACTGAGACAGCAATCACTCGGAATGCGACAGAGCTGAATAATAGAGCCATTTCCCACAAAATCTTTCCTTGGCTTACACAAAACACTTAAGTGCTTTGATGGTTTTACTGTTACTTCCCATGTCTTCCGAAGAACCTTCTTCAATTAATGATTCTCAGTGGCAAAACATCATCCAGATAACGAAGAAAGCGCTTGCCAAACCAAACGAGCATTTCTCTCGCAGACCCGTCCACTTTAAAATTTATCAAAACCAGCCAGCCAGCCAGTCAACCCATTTCGGTGTTTTTAACATCCAAACGCTGATTCTTACCGGTTCAAACAAACGACATGTTTAAAGACGGCGAAACTTAATTGTTGTTTACAGGCTGCTTTCGACGAAGATCTCTTAAAGACTTGACGAAGTGAAGCGCGCTGGGTTTTGACTGTTTTGGCAGCATTTTGAAAACTTAATGTCAGATTTTGAGAAGTGCACATGCACATGCATTTGATCGGATTTTTTATTTTTACTCGAGCTCGAGTCTCCCCCTCAGGCTTTAATGCTTAATTTTACAAGGACTCATTGCGATTACGTGTTGATAAGATAAGGACAAAAGTTTCTTAACGCTACTGTGAGGAACCAAGGTCGAAAAACAGTCAGCCAAGCCGAGTAAAAACACTCGTTCGCTTGCAAAGAAAACAACGTCAGAACAAACAATTCAACTACTTCTTTGCGTCCATAACGAGTACAGATGATTGTTATTTATATCCATTCGAGAGAAAAATACAAGTTTCATTCCTGAACAAAAGTAACAACGATTAAACCAAATGTTAAGCTTCTATTTATTTAATTTACCTCACTGTCCTGTGTTGTAGAGGTTTCTACCACTTGAAAATGCGTAAGCTTCAGTAAAGTAAAAACAAGCATCCGCAAAAATAGCAAACGGTTTGTCCAAAGAAAGAGCTTCTTCCACAGAGTTTGAGCTACTCATTCCTCCCATTAATACCGGTGAACTGTTAAGTGACTTTTCTTGGTGAGATGCAAGATGCCGCGGTGAAGTGAAAGCCCTTGAAGCGTTGAATTATACTGTTTTCAACCGCACAATCTTTGAAGCTTTTCCTGAGAAAAATCTTTCGTCCTTCCTTTCATCACTTGAAAATTCACCTTCCGAAGTTCTTGATCTTTATGCTTTTTACGCGAAAAACAAACTTCGATCGAAGAAGATGAAGTTGTTTTGCTCAAAATAAAGAAACCAACTGAATGTGAAATTACGAGCCGCAGAAAGCGCGCGAAAAATTTTAATGGCCTCGATTTGGTTTGGGTGTCCCACACTTGGCTTGAGCCTGCGATCCAATCGAAAGCAAGTACCTGGTCAGCGGTCAACTTCAAAAAAACAGCTGACCTCGATGAGGTCTTAACTTGAGCCCGCGATATGGTCACGTTACACTGGTCAGCAGATACCTTGTTTTGACAGGTGTCAATTGGCTATAAGATGGATGTCCAGTAGCAAAGATCTACGCTGTAAAGTAGCTGGTCAGCTGGGCCAGGTGGAGTATGGCCGCCATGTTGGATTATTATGATTATTAGCGGACCTCCAGCGGCCCGAAGGGCCGCCAAGCGGAGCACCATACCTATAGAAACCCGTCAACTGCTTTTCTCATGGTAAAAATGGCTAGCGGTATTGCTCGTGGGCGCGTACGCACGACGACGACGACGGAGTCGCCCAATAATTAATAATATCCTAATAATAATCATAATAATCCAACATGGCGGCTATACTCCACCTGGCCCAGCTGACCAGCTACTTTACAGCGTACGTCTTTGATACTGGACATCCATCTTATAGCTAATTGACACCTGTCAAAACAAGGTATCTGCTGACCAGTGTCACGTGACCATATCGCGGGCTCAAGTTAAGACCTCATCGAGGTCAGCTGTTTTTTTGAAGTTGACCGCTGACCAGGTACTTGCTTTCGATTGGATCGCAGGCTCAAGCCAGGTGTGGGACACCCAAACCAAATCGAGGCTTTTAAATTTTTCGCGCGCTTTCTGCGGCTCGTAATTTCACATTCAGTTGGTTTCTTTATTTTGAGCAAAACAACTTCATCTTCTTCGATCGAAGTTTGTCTTTCGCATAAAAATCAAGAACTTGTTAAAAGATACTCCGGAAGGTGAATTTTCAAGTGATGAAAGGAAGGACGAAAGATTTTTTTCAGGAAAACTTGGATCGATTGTGCGGTTGAAAACAGTATAATTCAACGCTTCAAGGGCTTTCACTTCACCGCGGCATCTTGCATCTCACCAAGAAAAGTCACTTAACAGTTCACCGGTATTAATGGGAGGAATGAGTAGCTCAAACTCTGTGGAAGGAGCTCTTTCTTTGGACGAATCGTTTGCTATATTTGCGGATGCTTGTTTTTACTTTACTGAAGCTTATGTATTTTCAAGTGGTAGAAACCTCTACAACACAGCGCAGGACAGTGAGGTAATTCAAATAAATAGAAGCTTAACATTTGGTTTAATCGTTGTTACTTTTGTTCAGGAATGAAACTTGTCTTTTTCTCTAGAATGGATATAAATAACAATCATCTTACTCGTTTTGGACGCGAAGAAGTAGTTGAATTGTTTGTTTGTTTTGTTACGTTGTTTTCTTTGCAAGCGAACGAGTGTTTTTACTCGGCTTGGCTGACTGTTTTTCGACCTTGGTACCTCAACAGCGTTAAGAAACTTTTGCCTTATCCTAATAACACGTAATCAGAATGAGTCCTCGTAAAAATTAAGTATTAAAAGCGGAAACTCAAGCTCGAGTAAAAAAAAAAAGCCAATCAAATGCATGTGCATGTGCACGTCTCAAAATCTGACATAGAGTTGTCAAAATGCTGTCAAAAATGTCAAAGACCAGTGCGCTTCAATTGTCATTTGAAAAACGTTTCAGAGATCTTCGTCGAAAGCGGCCTGTAAACAACAATATTAAGTTTCGCCGTCTATAAACATGCCGTCTTAATTTGTTTGAACCGGTAAGAATCAGCATTTGGATGTTAAAAACACCGAAATGGGTTGACTGGCTGGGCTGGCTTTGATAATATTTATAGTGAACGGGTCTGCGAGAGAAATGCTGGTGTGCTTTGGCAAGCGCTTTCTTCGTTAACTTGATGACGCTTTGCCACTGAGAATCATTAATTGAAGAAGGTTCTTCGGAAGACATGGGAAGTACCAGTAAAACTATCAAAGCTCTTTAGCGTTTTGTGTCAGCCAAGGAAAGATTTTGTGGGAAATGGCGCTATTATTCAGCTCTGTCGCGTTCCGAGTGATTGCTGCCTCAGTGATTCCTGTTGACTGCTCTAAACGATCAGGTGTGGACCTCTTTTTTGTCTTTTCTACGGACATTTATGTCAAAATTGCTAAGCAATTTTTGTTACTTTCTAATTTTTCCACCTTCTCCAAGAATCTTCGAAGAAATATTATTCGTATTGTGCTTTGTTTTCTTGTAATACTTATGTTTGTTGTTCTGTTGTTTTTGAACCGCGGTCAATTCCTGTTGACTGCTCTTAACGATCAGTTTTTACCCTTTATTGTCTTTTCTACGGGCATTTATGTCAAAATAAATACCGATTTTCCTAGATTAATCAATACAAGCTATTTTTATTACAAGCTAGTCTTGTTTAATTTCTCCACCTTCTCCTTCTTCGAGCAAAACACTCGCATCGTACTTTGTTCGCTTGTAGTGTGTTTTTTTATCCGCTTTGAATGCCATTACTCTTTCATCTGAAAGTAGTTAGGACTCACGAATGTCTGTTTTTTTTTTACAAACGTTTCCTATCGAAAACTCTTCGTTTTCCCTGCTGCTGCTGAATTGTTTTGGACACAAATTAAACTGGCCCAAATAAAGCCATGCGGAGTTGCTCGGTGAGAGTGTGCAGCTCCGATTCTAGGCTTGGCCTGGCTAAATATATATATATGGCCTTCAGCTTTTCTTTTTACAATCGCTACATACCAGACTGGAATGGTGTTCCATCGAACATCATGCATGCACCTTCTTTAAGCAGTTTTAAGTCCTATCTATTACATTATTTGTGTCAATTTTAAATCAGATGTAGCTTGTGAGTGACAAGTATGTAATTTAATTAGGTTAGCTTTGGATTGTATTTCAATTTTACTTCTTTATTTTTAGTGTCAATCTCAAAGCAGGGGTGACTTGTAAGAGACAAGTATTCGATTTAATTTGATTAGGTTAGCTTTGGGCCACGTTTAAATTTCACCTCTTAGTTTTTAGAATGTGTAATACATGTATTAGATAATATTCTTTGTATGGGAATTTACTTTCTCCCAATTATTCTCCAGTCGTGCAGTTTTTTTTTTTGTATCAACTTAGATGTATTCGCATGAAAAGGAATTATTAAACTTAAAACTTAAAATTAAACTTAAAGTAAGCTCTTTTTCATCAATGTACTTCCTTCTCCTACAAGCAGTCTTTCAATTAATTTTATTCATAGCTGGTCACACCAATCTTGTGGTATGTTTGGATGACATTTGGCACTAATGTTTAATGGAATTTTTGATGTTTGATGAAGTATGTTGTGCAATTTCAAATGTACATGGAGAAATGTGAGACTAGTCCTTATAATTACCTTACTTGCAAAATAGAAAATCAAGTTCAGATGGCTAACACAGATTTCCAGCACTTTTGCTTTGGTGAATCATTACCTTAAATCGTCATACTTCATTGTTAATTACCTTGATAGTGATATCAACCAAATGCCCAATATTTTATTATCAAGTTGCTTAGTCTTGCACTTGGCTGGTCATAAGAGCAGCTGGATTTCTTTTTGAAAACACTGTAGGTGCATTGATTGATGAGCTTAATGTCAGCAAGAAGTTTTTTGGGATAGTAAGGTCAAGAAGTAACTGATCAAAAGAAATATCTTGGTCTTAATGCATATCATCTAAATATTTTTATTGATTTCCATGTATCTTTCTCTCATAATTTTTTTTGAGGCATACATATATGCAGAGGATACACAATTTCTGATTTCCAACTGTCTCATGGGAGGCTTTGGATAACTGAAATTGCATTCATTATGAAGTGATGATCTGAATCACTATATATCTGATGTCGGATATTGATTCAAAATAGCATTCACCAGGCTTCTCCACCAATTTCTAGTGGCTCTAAACCATAACTAAGTCGCCTACAGTTGAACGGGGAAACAAACCTGTCCTTAGGTATTGCTTTAAGATGTTAAGAAATGTTTTGTTTTAAAAATTTATAGATGCAAACTAGCGTTGCAGGTTCTTTTTTACACAAAGTATTAAAGATTATTTTTAAAAAAACCTACCTCAATATTTTTATTTTGCTTTTTAAAGTCTCCAAACTCAATTTGCAAAGGAATTTTTATTACCTTACTCAATAGAACGCTTGCTTTTAGGGGGGGTGGGGGTCCAAATCCGTAAAAAAGGGTTCATATCTGCTAGCAGTTCTGGACTAGGGGGTCCAAATCTGATCCACAAGCAGATCTGGACTGGAGGGTCCAAATCCACTGTGCCACTGGCTCAGATCACCTTTCCATACTATTTTTTACAGCATTGGGTCTGTAGCTTGAGTGAGGTCAGATGGGTGATATGACAAGCAGACTATATGTAAATGCCAGTAGAAAAAGAATGCTTTTGGAGCTCCGCTTTTAGGCTTGGCTAAATATATATATTATTAGGATATTATTAATTATTGGGCGACTCCATCGTTGTCGTCGTCGTCGTACGCGCCCACGAGCAATACCGCTAGCCATTTTTACCATGAGAAAAGCAGTTGACGGGTTTCTATAGGTATGGTGCTCCGCTTGACGGCCCTTCGGGCTGTCGGAGCTCCGCTATTAACGCTTGCTTTCTCCAATCCCTATTTGTTTCGTGTTTGACAGTTGAGAGTGAATGGCTGGTTCTTCCCAACAACGTCACTCCCCCTGCTCTGTATTTCAATATGACAGAGCTTGGTGCTTGGTCGGAAACAGTGGATTATGTTGAGGTATGAAAATTATGACATCAGAAAATATTTTTCAGAAGTATCGTTTTTGTGTATCTGACGCTATGTTTTGTTTTCGTGTTCATCAGGAATGTGTCGATGTTGTGAAAGGGAACCTCAACTCTTTCTTCACCGAAGAACAAAGGAAGCTAGCCAACCGTCTTGTTGGTACGTGTACATAACATTCTGAAGGGAAGGGGGGGGGGGGGGGGGGTAGGAAGAGAAGAGGTTTTTATCTGTTTATTGACTTGTGAACTAACTTAGGGTGGCTTCCTTTCGGATACTCATTTAACTCACAAACAGAATGTATCTGTTTGAAAGACTGGTGCATAACATTTCAGAATGAGCTATTTTGAAGACGTTTTAGCACCCGCCCTTTAAAAATAGTGCTGATTGATTGGTCCGTCCAATTGCGGAGTACGCAAGCGTTTGCTTGGTCACCACATACCGCCAAAGATATTTTTGCCATTGAGTCTATCCAACGGAGAGCTGCCCGCTTTTTTTTATTCTCGCAACAGTAGCATCTCTGCTATGCTAGCAGATCTGAACTGGCAATCGCTTGAGGTACATTTTATCCATCAATGATTTGACGATGTTCCATAGGATCAATTTCAATTTTGTGAACATCTCTTTCCCAGCCGAAATGAACCTAGGTTTTCAGGGGACTAGGAAGTCGCACGATTATAAATGTATGCCCCTATCATCTTCAGTAAATGCATATTAATATTCGTCCTTCCCTAGAAGCTAGTATTGTGCTGCCTTATTAGCTTCTTGTTCTTATCAGCTGCTTGTGTAATTTGCTATTCCAGTCCACAGCATATTCAGTTCAATGTAATTGTATTTGTTTAGCTAGCCGTTGACCAGCCATTGCCAGATTAGTGTACTAATGGCAATTATCACAATTTAAGATTAAAGGAGCACGGTCACGATATTTACCTTTTTGAAAAAATTTAGGCTAAATTTTTCAAAAAGGTAATTTGCAATCCGTTTCAATCTTCTCCATCCTTCACCATCCTTGCCATATTTTCATTTGCCATATTTTCTATTTGGTGCTTATCTTCCCTGAAAATTTGTTATTTCATTGTTTCGCATTAGTTGAGTAAATTTTTTTGTCTATGTAATAATGACCCAAAATATCGTGACTGTGCTCCTTCAAAGATTGATTTATTGATCGATCAATTGATTGATTGTATGGGTGGGTGGGTGGGTGCTTGATTGGTTGGTTGGTTGGTTTGTTACTTGATTGATTGACTGACTGACTGACTGATTGATTGACTGACTGGTTAACTGACTGACTGATTGATTGACTGTTTGGTTGGTTGGTTGGTTCGCTTACTCGATTTGGGAATCATTTTCAGGTTACCGCCTTTGCTAGTGAAAGAGTCGACTTTTAATTTAATCCATTCTTTCAGGGCAAATCACGTTCAAGGCGTTAGGGATTTGCGAGGTGTACAAGATCTCGGAAATAGCTTCAGTCCTGGTGGACGCCGTCATTTTTCTGGGAAGGAACAACGCATCGAGAAATTGGGTATGAATTAAAAGACAAAATGCACCTTTAAAACAACGGCAAATAAAAGAAAATCTTTAGACTCCGTCGTGTATGCTCAAATATCTTTGTCGTTCTGTTCAGAGTGATCCAGTGCAAGAACTTGTCAATTATTTGCTGAAGTTTGGCCAAAAAGACAAGGAATCGAGAGAAGTCAAGAAAACAACGGTAAGGTGTCTTATATATAGATACAACAATAAAACAGTGCAATTGAAACAGTAAAAGAAGCGCAAGCCGTATTTAAAAAGGGGGCTTTCTTCATTTGCTCTGCTTGCGTCGTCGACTGCAAAGAACCGTCCAAAAATGGATCATGGATCAATTCCAAGTCTGGATTTTTGGGATTCGCCACCTGGACGTTCGTTGGGAAAGGGTTTGAAAAAAGTATTTTCACGAGCGGTTTTCCGTGCAAAAATGGTAATCAACAGTTACCGTAATCTCGTACCCAGATCCTACTTATGGTTGAAATGTACCGAAATTCAAACTTTGCCAGACCTCCCTCGCGCTTGGCCGTGGGTGGTCTGGGTACAAGACTACAGGGACTACAGCTACCGTACATGACGTTCTAACTAGACCTTGTTGGTGGAGCCACTTTTCCTATTACGAGGAGCTCGAAATAAAAAAAAGTGGGTTAGTTGTCTGTGTAAATCTCGCGCAAAAAAAAACAGTCGTCGATTTGTATAAGTAGCAGGCATGCTTTTTTTTATCGATCGCTAAGCTATTTCTTTTCTTGTGCTCTTGTTACATTGAGCTTCATTTTCTTTGTGAGTAAAACGAATCTGCTCCATTCCAGTCGAGATCACCTGTAGCATCAAGGTCCCATCAAGGGCATTCAACCGTAAAAGGTGTTTGGGTGTGACCGGACTTTAATGGCAACTCTTTCAGCGAGTTATTCCGATTGAATAAATAGAGTCGATTGGATTCAAACCACTCTATTGATATACTTGTAAACTCTGTTGGCAGTTTTCTTAAAACCTTTCGAATTAATTCATTTTAAATGCTCTTAGCATTTTATATGCAACACTTGCAGTGAAAACGAAAAAAAAAAAAAAGATAGAACAAGAAGGATCGTTCAGCGTACGTCACAACATTGGAACGAAAAGTTCTTGAATTCGACATGAGTCGAGCCTTTGACCTTCCCGCACACCTTAGCGACTTTCTGAATACAGCACACCATTGCTAGCACTCGCAACACCCAAAATAGTCGCTAACGTAAAATTTTATGCTCCACAATACGTCTTTAAATTCGGTTCTGTAAGATCTGCTCATGATTGCATACAACACTGGGTTAATCAAACTACTGATGTTGCTACCATACAATACCAGCATCGCGATTTCCCTCGGGACAGTCCCGAGACTGAACCGGGTCACTATGATTATCACGAATATGGGTATCCAGAGAAGCATAAACACCAGAACAATGGCAAACATCATTTTTGTGATCTTCGCTTCTTTTGCCTTCATGACATTTTGGGCGGTGTGTGGTTCTTGTGGTGTTTGATTGCACCCTCCTTGTGGTTGATGGGTTGACCGTCCTATATATAGGGTATCATGTTGTTGGCTTTTCTGGCCTCCTTGACGTTGGTAGGTTTCCAGTGGCTTTTGTGGATGATGAGCAACCTGTGGTTCGGGCTGTAGATAGTGGTCCTGTGGCTCATCTAGTTGTTGGGTTGTCTGCGACTCTGGTGTTTGACAGTTGGCCTTTTCCCCACGTTCTTGCGGTTGCTTCGCGGTTTGAGGTTCGCTTGATAGAAAGGTGGCCTGTGCTCTTTGTGGTGGAACTTTTTTCAAGACACTGGTAGCTTCTGTTAATTGATAAATTGTTTGTGGTTCGCCTAGTTGCTGGAGCTCTTGTGACTTTTGTGGTTCAACGCTTCCGGAAACCTTTGAAAAGGCTGGAGGTTGGGACTGTTGTGTTTTCTGTGTTTCGGGGCATGACTGAACGGTTTGTGCTTGGTGTGTTTGACCTTGTTTCTTCACAGCCGGTAGTTCTTCTGGTTGATGGGCTGCCTGTGGATCCCTGAATAGATCGGCAGTTTGTGAGCCCTGTGGATGTTGCGATGCTTGTTGTTCTCATCTTTGTTGCAGTCTCTGGGTCTCTTCCCCTTGAAGTAGAGTCTGTGCCTCTTCTGGTTGTTGGTTAGCCCGTGGGTCTTGTAGTTGATGGGAATCCTGTGTTTCTCCTGTGTGGTGATTAGCCTGCAGATTGTTCGGTTGATGTGCAACTTGTTGATGCTGGTTCTCTTGTGGTTCTCGTGGTTGTGGCATTGCCTGTGGGTCTTGTGAACGAACTTGTCTGAAAGCTCGGTGCACCTTGTAATAACAGACAGGTACAATGACCAGAGACATCGTCATGAAAGAAGCATAAATGATGATGGGGTAAACGTGAAATTTGCCTTGAAACAAAGGGAGGCAGACGGCGTAACCAGGGTAAAAGACGAACGTTACATCACCATTATTATTACCTACGTAAAAGGACAGCAAGATGATCAAAGCCACGAGGATCCACAGACCGATCACTATAACAACAGATCGTTTGGGCGAGAAAACTGTACGGAAGAGTTCAGGCTTAGTGGCTTTGATAAATCTATTAATGGCCGTGAGTGACATTGTGCTGATGGTTACGCAAGTCAGGAACGGCATGGACATTCCACACACGAAGCAGCCGTTGTCTCCAAACCGCCAATTTCCGGTTATAAGGGTGACTCCCACAAAAACAGCATTGGTGCAACAATTTAGAATGTCACTTATCGCCAGAGCGATCACGTATACAGGTGTCAGCCTGCGTAAAACTGGATTGCGAAAGAAAGCGACACATACCAGGACGTTGCCCAGAAAAGCAGCGGTGGCTATGGCTGTCCAGGAGAAGGATTCTATAACTACCCGCCCTATACTTCGTGACGGGAGCTCCAACGACTGCATCACTCTTCAAATTGTCTCTTTTTCCTCTCAGATTCTGGAAAATAATGAAAAGTAGTAAAGCTCATCATGATTATCGCACTAATCCACGCGAAAGATTTTTTTATGACCTTTGACAAAACTACCATCTTGCTTTCCTTGCCACGATCGGAGATCGATAGTAAAAAGCTAAGCTAATATTCGTCGTGAATACTCAACAGATATCCTGTGATATACGTAATTTTGTGTGTCGCGAAGAAAAGTGGCGGCTTTTCCAGCTTTTTGGGCAATAAACGTAGAAAATTGTGCTTGTGTTATCAGTGCGTTGAGAAATAAAACAATTATCCTGCTCAATCTTGCGGAATATCGCCCGATTTTAGCCAAATTGGCCTATGGATTCGTCGGTCAAATTTCAGCCTCCGAAAGAAGAACCTTGAATAATGTAATACTTTAAATTTTATGGCGATCAGAATCTAATTCTTTCTGTGGTAAAAGGGTTTTCCAAAACTTTCTTTTTTCAAGAAAATACAATAATTTTTTTTTATTTGACACGGCGAACTTTTTTGCAAACACCTCAAAGAGGCTAGAAAACAACAGTTGTTTACTTAAAACGAGTTACACGAGAATCTAAACCGCAGTTGCCAAACCCGGCGACTTCTTAATTTTGCTACCATTTTTAAGGTTGACATCATGTAAACATTATGCGTAAAAGTCTAAAAGATCGAAGACTTACATCAAATATTAGCAATCAAAAAAGGTGAGTGCTCTTTCGACTACTTGATCGAGAACAACAAAGAAATTATATTATTTCAAACTACTCAAAATTTCTCGATTTGTTTTGCATTCTTTTCGAGTAGTACATAGACCAGGATATTACAAAGGTCCTTACCAAGTTCGAGTGTCTTTTTGTCCGTGCGGCTTGGAGAATTCAGGGTTGGAAAATTGGGAACTTCTGCTTTCCAAATCCTCCACGCCTCGTAAACCGCTCACTAACTGTTAAATTATTCGATATTTTGGCTGTGAAGTTGTCAACGCCACTTCGGCCACTTGGGAATCGCTGGTTCAAAAACAGTCGTCATGCGTGGATAACCGTATTTAGCGTTTTCTCCTTGCCACGATGCTGAGAGGTGAGTCGCTGATTCGTGTTAAAGTGGAAAGACAAGGAAAGCTAAGAAAAGAGTTTCAGTAATTTGAGGTATGTGAACACAACTATACAGATAGAAAATGATTTCTGCATTAAAATAGTTAATTCTTGGGCAATAATTAAAATTCAAAACTATGCAGCCTTTGATAGCTGCCTTTGATAATATGATTCCCAAGCGACCGAAAGTTGACAGTTCCTTTGAATCACATCGAATAATCTATATTATCTATCATAATCTATATTAATTTAATATTAATATTAAATTATCAAATTGAGGCTGTTCAACGGCGTTCCGCACGCTTCGTGAAGAATTGCTGGGAACGTAAACCTGGAACTGTTACAAGCTTACCGAGTGAACTTAAATGGCCTACTCTCCAGGATAGAAGAAAAGAAGCGCGCCTCACACTATTGCATAAGATCATCCACAGGGAAGTCGACATGGAGGTCTCCCCCTATGTGGAGAGGAAGAAAAGGAATTTACGACACAATCATCCAGACAAGTTTATTGAACTTCAACCCAAAACAGAGGCATATAAAAATGCCTTTTACTGTAGAACAATTAAAGACTGGAACGCATTACCAAATCATTTTCTAGACATAAAAATCTCAAAGAATTTTAAAGCAGCAATTAATAGAAATATTTAAAGGGAACATTTATTTATTTATTATTTATTTATATATTTATTTATTTATTTTAATTAATGATTAATCTTTTTACCAATATTGTACATAGACAAATCTTTTTTTAAATATTATCTATTTTATTATTACTTTCATTTTGTTATAGTCCATTGGTGATGGGCTTTCCCTTTAATAGACTTAAATAAAATGTAGATGTAGATATTAGTATATACCACACAAGACCACACAAGTGAATAGTGCTTTTCGCGCGCTCTGATTGGTTAACTCGGAGGTGATTAGCAAGTACTATTCATCTCCGAGCAGCGGGCGCGCGAGATTTTACAATTTCCGACCGCTTTTCGGTATATTGTCACACATAAATTAATGTTTTGGTCCGCTAATTATTCAACTTGTGTGGTATATATTAAAACAATTATTCACCTCAGTGTCGGTTAATGTGGTGGATATTTACCTCACCGCTTCGCGGCTCGGTAAATATCCACCACTATTCACCTTCACTTCGGTGAATAATTGTTAATTATTTGTCAGTTGGCTCGGTTTCCTTTGTTCTTTTCAGAGGAATATATTACATAACCCCTCATCATTATTCACTGTCTGAAAAGTTGGTGGCGGCTTTGATTGTAATAGGGGAGTGCGGGGCTGAAGCAATAGCTGATAACAATAGCAAAACAATGCAATATATATTTCCCCTGCTCATATTCCCCTCGACTTAGTCCCCTGCTCATATTCCCCTCGACTTAGTCTCCCATCACTTGTAAACTCTAAAGAAGAAACAAACAAACACAGAGAAAATGTCAAACAGTTACCGACCACGCGGTGGTCTTTCGTGTGTTAGCTGGTATTTAGTCACTGCTTCGTTTAGCACCCTCTTCGTCGGCAACGACTTGTATACCGCATTTTCCTCCTTCTCTCCTCAATAATTTCTTCGTGGGGCTTACTCGCTGCAAAGACATTGGTAGCGGGTGGACCTTCAATCAATAAATCATGATTTTCTCCAGGGGTGTTAAAATCCGAAACAGCATTTTCTGAGCATCCTAGCTGTGAGTCTGACTTGTCCCATTCACAAAGCAAATCCATCTTCACCATCGCTCATCGTTGTTTACAAACAGTGCTAGCCGAGAGCTCACTTTTCTCAAAATTTAACGGCAGTCGTTCAACTACGTGACTGTAGTGTACTGAATGCACTGTTTATGCAAAAGTAACAAACATGTTTACCACGCATACCAGCAGACAAAAGAAAATGTCTATACATATTGTTGTGTAAATAATACAGAACTTAATTCAATCCCACTGTGTACCAGTATAACAAAACACATTGTCTACGCATTGTTGTAAAAAAACAAAAAAACGAAAACCGCAAATCAAAAAAAACATGTTTACAGTCGAAACCTCACCGCCTACAATCTACCTTTAAAGGTATTTTTAAAATAAAACACGACCAAGTAGAGAGTAAGTTTTTCGTTATTTTATTGTCTTCTGTTTCTTTTAGGAAACCTCACCAACTGACAAATAAGCATTCTAGGTAAATAACCCTCACATGGTTAATCATAGTGAGAAGGCTTACAAAGCAACGAGAATTTGGAAAGCAGAGGTTACCTACTTCTCAACCTGAATTCTCCAAATCGAGAGCTTTTCTGCAACAAACTCAGGAAATTGCACTTTGTGCATGATCAATATGTTGAATAATAAAACAATTATCCTGCTTAATCTCGAGGAATATCCACTGATTTTAGCCAACTCGGCCTATGGCCTCTTCGGCTAATTATCAGGCGATATTCCCTCGCGATTTCGCTGGATAATTTTTAAATATTTCGCGCGATTTCGCAGTTTAAATTGTTAATTTTAAGTATACAAATGTGTTTCTGTTCAAGGTATAAATAATATCAGACTTCTGGCAACTCGGCAAAACAGAGCGTCGAAGCAGGGACACTAAGTTGTGTGTGCTCTTTCAAAAAAATGAAAGTTTTAAACAGTTACCCTTCGCTTTTCCTTCATGGAATCAAACTGGGAAATTTTCTCTACTGAACGCTGTAACTTTTAACGGCCGCCGCCCAATCTCGTGGCTGTTTGGTCTACGGGTGGACTCCCGGAGAGACTCTGGGATAATGGACCGCCATTTTCCCAGAAAATCTGGGGTAAAACAATGGTAGCCGTTAGGGCCAGCCAATAAAAAAATTTGATTTTTTCCCATTATCCCAGAGTCTCTTCTGGCGACTAACCGCTGGCCAAAGAGCCTGAGGACTCTCGGTACGAGATTGGCCGCCGCCCGGTTGGCTCAGTTGGTACAGAGCACCGGACTGCTGAGCGAGAGGTCGCGGGCGCAAACCCCAGACCGAACCACAAACCGGGGTCTTAAAAACAACTGGTAAGATCACGCTGGCTGTGTGCCCAGCAGCTGCTTCAGTTCAGATGATCGCGTCATTGGCCAGTGACGTTAAGGCGTTGGAATTGTCTACTTTACCTCCAGAAGCTAAACTGCTGAAGGCGACGTAAAATAACCCGCACACTGATCGAAAAGAGTGGTGCTGTCGGTCTGCTGTTTTTCTCTCACACACGCAATTTACGGTGTCCGGATTAGTAGGCCGGATGGGAGTCTATATCTTTTCGTCGAGGGTCGAGTCCATAGTCGAGGGTACCATGTACCATGTTGAGGGTGCAGGGTAACGTGTTGACGGTAGAAATGTTTCCCAAATTGAAAAAAAAAATTAAATTATACAAATTAATTTAAATTTCATTAAAAAACATCAGTGCAGTTGAACTTGGCTAGTTTGAACGTCGAATAGAAGTGCAGATTTAATAGTTATCTGTCTGTGCTTGCTCTGTATTCCGAGGTTTTAACAACAAGGATTACTTTCGATTCGCAGCTCTGAAAGTAAATTGAAACGAGCCTTGGAGTACTCACCGGAGGGGAAACTCTTCTGTGGTTTTCCTTGATGTAGGCAGTGACGTGTTTTTTTTAAAAGTCGATTACTAACTCGTTGAACAAGTTCTCCGCAGTTGTTTGTTTAATCAGCGTAGTAGCTGAGAATTGATTGAGTCCAAATAATCAACTTCTCGAGAAATTTTCCAACTGATTCGCACGATTGTTTTGATTCAGGTGAAGATTTTTGGTATATTTCCAGAGAATATTGTTATACAAAAGTTGTGTGTGCGTTGGCTTGAATAATTTTATACTTTGTACAACAAAGCAACGGAAAAACGCGTTCGTCTCAAAGAAAAATATTCAAGTTTTATCCGAAATCGTAGTTCATTAGGCAAGATTGTGTTGTCTTATCGAAACATCAGTTTAGTATGATGTTGTACGGAAATGATGATAATTTAAGGAAACGAAAACACTGAATTCCATTCAGATAAGTTTATCAAGAGGAGATTTGCTTCTACGGAATTATTTATTTTATTGCTATTTATCTATTGACATTGATCGCAAGCTTATCTCGCGGTTCCAGTCCATCAGGCTGAAACAGTGCGAGTGCGGTTTTCTCCTAGCCTTTTATGTTAGATATGGTTTCTTGTAAATCCACGTTTAAGAAAGCAGGTTCTGTGTACCCTGTTCCAGGCGTTAAGTTCGTAAACAGAGCGCGATAGTACCGGCGGCCGTCCCAAGGCCCCCTCCATTTTTCGCCGCTTTATTTTCGCCTCGCTCTGTTTATTATCTCGCCCAGTTTACTATCTGAACGCCTGAAACAGGCTAGGGTCTGTGTTTTTTACAGTGTTTACATATTGGGGTTGGAAATACGCAACCTCGTTCCCACGGTCTCTCCTCTTCCCGTCCCATGGTGAAATACGTTCGTGTTTATGTTCCGGCAGCAATTTTTTTCTGATGCAATTAATTTTGTGCAAAGGACAGTAAAACAGCACACATACGAAGAAGGTTATGGTAGTTTTCCATCCTTTCTTTTTTAAGTTTACTGACAATATAAAGGAAACGCTTTATTTCAGTGGCCTTCCACGCTATTAAATCACATTTTAAAAAAAGATAGCAGTTCCCGGAATGTTATCTATAAGATATTTTTTGCTTCTATTAATGTAAATTTGCCAAAAACATTGACGATCGAGTAAATAATTGCTTATTTTGATTCAAACTGGATATTAGTATTAAAATTACTGCTCAACATTGTGATTAAAGTAGACAATATATTCGCGTAAAAAGTATGAAGTTTCGTTAACTCGTATGATTTTTGTTTAATTGTTGTAGCATTTTTAATATTATGTTCGTCGCGCCCATTTCACACGACTAGCGGTTTTTTCGGGCGCGCTACCGCCGATTTTTCTCTTGTTAAAGTACAACGGCCTTTATGAATAACCGCACCGGATTATACTCATGGCAAGATAAGCGAAGTGCAGTTGATTTGTTCGAGGAGTTCTTTCGGCTTCTACTTTAATGAAGTTTAAGCTATTTTCTCTCGCACATGGCACTGAAATCGTGATGAAATAGCCCTGAAGGATTGCAGCTGATTTGCAATCCCACTGATCGCTGGAACAGGAAAAACTACCGTGGATCGCTACAAAAGCTTCATGAACGACAGCTCCAAAAATTACATCTGCGTTTCCCACTTGAAACCAAGCAACTTTTCTTAGAATGTGGATCTGATTCAGTGCGATATGTTATCTAATCCTAAATTAAAATGTTTGTTTCAGGATAAAGAAGGAGCATCGGATGCAGAAATAACTGATGCGGATTTCGAGGATGAATTTGAGGCAAAAGAAGTGAGTCCCCAACCACGTGCTGATTTATTTACTAAAAACGTATTTAGTTTTCACGGATAACCCTGCTTTCATTCACGTCATGGAATGGTTGAAAAATAAGATTTTCAAAAACATTGCTTCGAAATGTGTCGAGATTTGACAATCGATGACAGGATATGGGTTAAGTGGAAATATCAACAAACACAGAGATTTTCAGCAGAGGGATGAGAGAAAATCTTGTTTAGCCAACCGCTTTCTGTTGAAACGTAGAATGAAGGCAGTTTTGATGTGCTTAACTGAACCAAGTGCGAATCCTTGAAATTAATTTTCACTTTTCTTGTGTTAGGAGCAGGAAATAGCCCCTAAGCCAGGCACGTCTGCCGGTGAAAAGAGAGCACTGGTAGCCCATGAAATTTTTTCAACCGAGTGGGTGTATATGAAGTCCTTGTCTATTATTCAAGACGTTTTCAAGAAGCCCCTTCAAGCTGCCCTTGCTTCAAGCAGGTTTGCTTTTGAAAGATTTATTCAGTGAGTGTCAAAGGTACATTTATACTCGAAAAGAGGAAAATCCGAGTTCTCCCAACCGGCGTGAGTGGAACCTATGAGCTTATTCAGGTTTACATGCGGGATTCAAACCAATCAGCTCTGCGCTAACAAGCCAGCTGGGAGCTGGCCGTTTTGTTGGTTCGTTACATACCCGTGAGTGGTGAATATATGAGAATGAATATATGAAAATCACATATTTGAACTGCGGATTAAAGAATGGATATGTGAATGATCATCGCAGTTATGAACACTACTTAAGCAGTAGTGAAAATAAGGCTTGAAAAAAATTCAGGTTTGTACGGGGTTTGAATCCATGACCCCTGCGACACCGGTGCAGTGCTCTCCCAACTGAGCTAACAAGCCAACAGGGAGCTGGTCATTTTGTTGGTTCGTAATATACCCGTGAGTGACTTTACTATGAAGAAAAAGAGACTTATAAGTCTGTCTGGAGATCGAAAGCCGATTAACTTAATCCAGGATTAGCGTTAACTTTGGTTGCAGTTTTTAACTTTTTGATGAAAAGTTGTTTTTTTTTTTTTGCTGCTTTTTGCTTTCAGGATTGTCGTCCTCTAATATAACATTTTGAAGAATATCAGCGTTGAACAACGTTAGTGGATAGAGAAATAAACTCCTTGGTTAAGTTTTAATCTAGGATAGGGTTACATTAATCGGCTTTCGAACAATCCGGCCCTGAAGATTAAAAACTGAGAAAGCTAGATTCAAGTTGATGCTTTAAGTCCTGGATTAAGCCCTGCCGTGAATCGTAATCACCGTCTTTGTGTTTGCAGCCTGGACTCGGTTTCATCTTTGTTTGGTTTGATTGGTAGACTGCGAGCAGTCGGTTTCATACGCGCGAACACGCGCGCTCGCGATTCTCGCTGCTCGCGAGTACGCCACTGTCACGGCCCTTCTGTTTTCTCGTCGGACGTTAGGGAAAGAAAGAGTCTGCTCGCAGTCTATTTGGCTGGTTTTTCTTGGTGCCAAAGGCTAGATTCAGGTCCGAGCGACTTCCAAACGTTTGCCGGATTATTAAAAGCTTGTGCTTGTAAAGGTAGGCTAAAATATGCATCGTTTTATTCTCTCTTTCAGAGCCATAATCAGCTTGGCGAACATTCAAACTTTATTTGCTGACAGCGATACATTGCTGGCGCTCAGCCGGTACGTCAGTGAACCTTAATGTCACTGGACCCGGGAGGGGGAAGGGGGGGGGTACTCCCTATAATGGTCTATACGGGGACGCTCCGCCCGAAAGGGGTACCTTTTTCACGCTTCAGGTATATGAAAGGGTAGGGATTTCACGAGTCGAAGTATACGAAAGGGTAGGGAAATATATCATTGAGGTATTTAAAAGGGCCTTTCATTAAAATATTTCGAACAGACATACCTTATGACTGTACTGTTATAATTTATTGAACGTTACGTAAAAATGACAAGACTTCCTGTTTTAGGTGTACGAAAGGGGTACTATTTGTCAATGGAAGGTATGCGAAAGGGGTACCTTTTTTTTGTCAAGAATGGTATATAAAAGGGTAAGGGGTCGGACCTCGGGGCGGAGCCTCCCCGTATTAATTTTTTTTAAAATCCCCCCTCCTCCGGGCACTGGACCTTCTCTTCTTGTGTGCAAAGCAATATAAATGTGCATGTAAGACACTTTCAAAGATTGCTGACACTACAGAATTGCAAAGTAAAATTGATATACAGTGGAAAATTGAACTCTGCTCCTTAACGCCATTAGGTTCATCATGAGCCCTCTTTTTTGGATTCCTTTTTTTATCCTGGCTCGTTATTTATATATGGCATATTGGCCAAGCGTGAGGTCAAGATGGCGGGATATTGGCCAAGTTCTTTTTTTGCGTGTTTATGGACCGAGACGAAGTCGAGGTCCATAAACACGCAAAAAAAGAACGAGGCCAATATCCCGCCGTCTTGACCGAACAAGCTTGGTCAATAAAGGATTTATTACATGACTCAAAGGACGCTATTAAAAGACAGTAGAGTGCGGGACGAACGGGCTAGCTCGAGCGGTCAAGATGGCTCCGAGATTGACCTCGCGGGTAACCAATCTCAGCAGGAGAATTGATTCATCTTGACCGCTGAAAGAGCCAGTCATCTAATAAATTGGCTTATTTTGGCAAGCTAGTTTGTAATTATCCATGCGTTTGTATACGTATACTATTAACTTGTAGCTGTATGTTCTGTTTCTTTTCGTCTTATCGATTTGCTCTAACAGCGCTATGTGCGTTTCTTGTAATTGCAGTATTGGTTTTTTTAATATAACATGCATGTAAACACTTTGTTCAGTCTGTCAAGGTATTACTTTCCTTATGAAGATCCTGTCTTGTTCTGTTTCAGTGTCCTTTCGAATGACTTGTCAAACCGTTTAGATGAATGGGACTCGCATCAAGTAAGTCCACATACGTTCATTTTCTCGCTGTTTATGGGCATTAATGGAGCGTTTTCAGGTCTATTGTACATAAAAAATGGACGGGCTTGGAGTACACGACCCCACCAGCTCTGCTGAATACTCCATCGTGTTTAAATAAAGTGTTCAGTTCAGTTCAGTTCAGTACTATTGAACACCCCACTTCGTACTCATCATTACTACCGTAAAAGCTCTATTAAGCCCCCCCCCCTCTAATAAGCCCCCCGTTTGGGAGTTGGTTTTTGTAATAAGCCCCCCTCTCTAATAAACCCCCCCGCCCCTTTGGCACACGAAATTTTGTAATTATTTCCTCTTACGAAACACACTTTATGCGGCCCAGTTAGTTTGTTTTTAAACAAATATATATGTATATATATATATATATATATATATATATATATATATATATATATATATATAAAACACACAATACCGTTTCCTGCTCGTTATTAATTAATAAAGTTTTACTGCAGTTGTTTGAAATTTGTACAGAAACTATTTAACACGAAAACGGCGTGTTCAAAGATTTGAAATAAGCCCTCCCCCACCCTCTCTATTAAGCCCCCCTCTCCAATAAGCCCCCCGTTAATAAGGCCTGAAGTTATATAAGCCCCCCGGGGGCTTAACAGAGTTTTTACGGTATTTCTGACAGCTTTAGGGCAGGGGTAGGCTTGGTTTCATAGAGGTTCAGTGTGAGACATCCACAAAAATCACAGAGCTTTATTCTAGAACAGAGTATCATTAACTGATCAGTATTAAGAACCATTTGTTCGTTATCAAGAATCGAGTCTGAGATAAGGTAGTGATATTCTGTATCTAACCCAGGAATATAGGGTGTCAAACCGCAGAAGTATATATTGAGCAACCCAAATATGTTGATGGTTCGAGCGTTAGCCCTTTGTCAAAGCGAAGTGCTAACGATCGAAAACGTCAATTTTTTTTGGTTACATTATCAACTCTATTGATAAAACCAAATTCATTTTCACACAACCCCACGGACGCAGCACCACAGTTTCCTCAGAAAATAACCTCTGCACCCAAATTATGGCTGAACACTACCTCCTTACTGTTTTTACCATTACTTGTGGAATGAAGGAAATACATGATGGACTTAAAAAGGATAACAACTTGATGACGCGAAAAGGCATGAAGCTCTTTTGTGTCTAAAACTAAAGCTGTAGTGTTGTTTTTCTCCAGAAGCTGGGAGACATTTTTCTCAACTTTACAACACAACTGCGTGCGTACACCAATTTTCTCAATAACTATCCCGTTGCACTGCAAACATTAGAGCGGGTGAGTAACCAGTTTCCAGGTATCATTTAAATGTATGTCGCTATATGACTCAATGCTGTGAATATTGCGTGAAAAGTGACAGGCTGTACTTTTCGACAATCGTCATCATCGTCATTGTTATTATCATCATCATTATCGTGATCTTTTTTTTTTAAAGATATTGTTATGTTGGCATCTTGCTGTCATCATTCCCTTCACCATTTTATCGTCATCACCGTCATGACCATTTGTTATTGGGGAGCTTAAGCAACGACGCCGGCGACAGCAACGAAAATGTCGTTTCAAAATGTCACTTCTCCTCTAAATTACTACGAACGGCGACAAAGTAAGGAAAAAGAAAGAAAATTTTGCGGCCATGCGCTCACGTTCTCGAGAAAACCTAAAATTTGGAACCTCTACTCTAACAACAAATTGAGCCTAAACTGTTGGAAATAATTACTAGTTTCCAAAATTTAGTTTATAACGTGGGAATAGCATTTCAAGTGCAAAAAACTGGGTATCATTAACACATTTTTTCACTTTTAAATTTCCCGGGCGCCGCCATTTTTGTTTTTGTGACGTCAATGAGTTGCAGCTATTGTCATGAAGTAAATGAAGCAGAAAATCCTTTGTGTTAAACAACTGGGCAACCAAATGACGTCATGAAATCCAAAATGGCCGCGCCCTTGAAATTTAAAAGCAAAAATAAGTGATGATGATATCCAGTTTTTCGTACACTTTGAAAATAAATTTGGAATCTAGTAATTATTTCCAACGATTTAGCGTCAATTTGTTGTAAGAGTAGAGGTTACCTTTAAGCTCCCTTATCCGGCCAGCATGGTCGATAGCGTCGTCGTTGTCTTCGTCAGTATTGTCTTCATTGTCATCAAAGGTTTTACGCTCTTTTTTGACTCGCACTCAGAGAAAAATCGAGAACATTAGTTGCATGGGAAACAGACAAAAGACGTCACTCGTGCGTCTGTACTTTGATCGCAAACTCCTCTAGACCAATAAAAACGCGAGGAGTACATCGTCCATTGTATAGACATTTATCGTGTCAACAGCTTCTTATGGACGATCACTGGCTAACAACATCTATTTTACTTTACTCAACAGTGTAAAGAACAGAATCCTCAGTTTCGCTCATTTCTCGGGCGCCACGAAAAACAGCCAAATACAAAAATGATGAGGTAGGCTTCCATTACAGTGATGGTGGTCACACTACGAAGTTTAGTAGAGTTTTTCCTTCTAGATCGTGGCCTCAGCAAATCAGTGAGATTGCTTACAAATGAAATATAACCACTCTCTTTGTGCTTACCTTAGAGGTAAATTGCTTCAAAGGGAACGGCAAAATTGTTGCTTTACTGTTTCCCCAGCGGACGACGTTACTTTAAAAAGCTTTGTCCAAAACTATTATCTTGTTCCATCAGTGCTGTGCACTTTTATCTAAACTCCCTCTCCAAAGCATTTTTCTCCCATAGCTGTATGAATAAATCCCGGAAAATCGTCAGCGAATCCTGATTGGTACATTGTTAAATCTAAAACTGCGTATCAGATGGCAAGTTCACATGCCATGGTTTCACCTTAATTCACAAACGCAAGCCTTGGTAAAATTTGCAAAGGGTGGCAACCGCGTGCTCCTTCAAAGCTTATTTTCAGAATCAATCCTTCGTGATGGTTTTAAAGGTTATTTTTTTGTTTCTTTGTTACCCTTAGTTTAGCAGAGTTATTTTTCCTTCCGGGAAGACGGATAAAAAGGTCAGTAAAGTTATCTTACATGTAAGGTTATTTTACCAAATACTTAAATCCAAAACTGCATGGTTGTTAGCATTCTTTTAAAAAGCGAAATTGAATAGTGCAATCATTTACTCATGGATCAATTATGGAGTGAAATCTCCATATTTTAACTACTGCTCACCCAGGGGCCGGGGTTCCAGATATGTTTTTAAGGCAGAGCGTGATCAAGGAATTCCAAGGGGTCAAATTCCCACTTCTCGCACCAAACCATTATGGAATGTTCCATTAATTTGTCGGGTCATGTAGCTGACCTTGTAGGGTTTTTGACTCGAGACCCCCCTCTTATCTGGAACACTGTAGTCACGTACCGTCCAGTGATTGGCTCATTTGAGTGCAGAAACTGACGACAAAGGAAACCTGAAAGTGGCGTTACAGTTTTCTTGGAAGTTGTTACGTTTTTATTTAACTGTCATTGTGAATGATGCATATGAAACAAATCATATATGAACTGCGGATATGAAATCAAATGAAGAATGATCCTCGCAGTTGTGAACGCAATTTATGCAATTGCGAAAAGAAGCCTGAAAAAAACTTCAGGACTTCAACGGGGTTTGAACCCGTGACCTCGCGATACCGGTGCGATGCTCTAACACACTGAGCTATGAAACCACTGACGTTGGGAGCAGTAGCTCAGTTGGTTAGAGCATCATTCTTCATTTGATTAATTGTTATTATTTACATTGCATCACATGCACAACGTAATAATAATTAATATAATAATAATTTAGAACTTATGTAGCGCATTTTCCATGTGTATATGATCAAATGCGCTTTACAAGCAGATGAAATTGGAATTTGGAAATGTTGGTTTTTGTGGAGAGGGGAAAACCGGAACCCGGAACCTCTCGGAGCAGAGAAGAGAACCAACAACAAACTCAACCCACATATGACGTCGAGTCCGGGAATCGAACTCGGGCCACATTGGTGGAAGGCGAGTGCTCTCACCACTGCGCCAACCCTGCTCCCCATTTGTACATTACAATACGTACAAGGCATATCTACACTACTTACATTACAGATACCTTCACTAATGATATTAGCACTATTGAAAGTACGATAGCTACACGCAATACACTACTTACGTTACTTACGATACGTTACTGTGCAATAATTACGATACTATACGTACTATGCATTAAAATACCTACAAGATACTACAATATACTTTATTTGTCTGAGGGGCAATATTTGAAAGGACTCCATTTGTTTTTAAAGGAAGAGGCATTATCATTATCACAGGCAATTTGTTTTTCGATTTCCATCGAGTTCATGATAGTTTGTTAGACTGCGAGTAGTCTCTAATTTCGGTTATGGATTTTGGAGCGAGCGAAAGACGCGCGCGCGCCAAGTTGCGAGGAGACGCGACGAGCGCAACTTCGCGCGCGCGCGTGTCTTTCGCCCGCGCCACAATCCATCGCCGAAATTAGAGACTACTCGCAGTCTAATAGTTTGTATATACACCTGAAGCACAGGACGGCTATTGTTTAATTTACTTGTGTAAATATATCGTTTAGCAATGAGGAGAAGATGGTGGAATAGTAAATCGGAAATATTTTCAATTAACCCAAGGCAGATGGAAGTTAATACTTTAATGATATGATCCTAATAATATCTGGAAGCGTTTGAAGTATGGATCGAGGATGTAAATGGATTGCAATATGAAGAGATGGACCTTTTTTTTTTTAATTTGCCCTTCAAGACACAAGTGAAGCTGTTTCTTGGAAAATTTGGTATTTGAGGAGCATTTTGTACATGGGTAAAGAGAACTTCTCTGGTTTGACCAAAAGGTTTAGGAACCGAATCCCCGTAAGATATACGTAGTTCTTGCCAGTAAATAAATACTTGCTGAATTGATTTTGTGCTTTGTTCCAGTTACGTTGAGCTTTTGGAGTCATTCTTGAAGTACACCCCATCAGATCACATAGACAGAAAAAACCTCAAACAAGCGATTGCGAAGTTCAAAGACCTTCATAGTTTATTTAGGCAGGTAAGGTAAATAATATAGCACCACCTAATAAGGGAATAACGGGTTAAGCTTTGATTCTTCACTCGATCTTACCCTTTTTCACAGACCTTCAAAGCGTAGTTTTCACAAGGCAGCATTGTCATATGAAAATATAGAGAGCTTAAGGAATGACGACGGCGAAGGCAACGAGAACGCCAAGAAACAATAGGCGGATCCGTAGGTTTTTAAGTACAGATACCACTAAAGCCCTCGTACATGCGTTTGTTACCTCGCGCGTAGATTATTGTAATAGTCTTTTATATGGCTTGCCAGCTTCTCACCTGAATAAGGTTCAGCGCGTTTTAAATGCCACAGCAAGACTAGTTTGTCGCGCGCCACGCTACTGTCGCACAACGCCGTTGCTGTACGAGCTGCACTGGCTACCGGTTAGGCAACGCATTAGTTTTAAGATTCCACTATTTGTTTTTAAGGCCATCCATGGAATCGCGTCAACGTATTTAAGAGAACTTGTGTCAATTAAAAGACCAGGAAATTATAATTTAAGATCCTCCTCGGATAGTTTGTTGCTTGCAACGCCAACTTATAGAAGTAGGGTTACATTAGGAGACAGATCATTCCAGGTCGCAGCTCCGGCACTTTGGAATGTATTACCGCGTGAGATTCGTTCTATTACAGATCTAGGGATTTTAAGTGCCACCTTAAAACTCACCTTTTTAAGGAAGCTTTTTTATTAATTTTTATTACGATGGTTACTAGTATCTTAACATACATTGTATATTTCAATTTTATCATAGTATATTTTTAAGAATTATTATTTAGATACCCTGTATTTAATTATTATAGATAGAAATCATGTAATGCGCGCTTGATCATTTCATGGAAAGCGCACAATATAAGAATTATTATTATTATTAATATTATTATTATTATTATTATTATTATTATTATTATTATTAATGAGCAGAAAAAATCGCTCTGCACGTGCGTCTTACATTTTGGTACATTTCGTTTCCGTCCTCAGCAAAACAACAACGTGAAATGATGAAATTTTAGGTTTTGGGGAGAACGTGAGCGTATGACGTTGAACTCTTCTTTCTGTTCATGAGACCGTATTTCACCTCCAAGGGCCGGGTCCAAGCACTATTATCATTATCATGATTATTATTAGTAATGGTAATAGGACTGAGTGGAGGCCAATTTGGTCTGTAATCATCACGAGTACGATTACAGACCGAATTGGACGACACGAAGTTTTATTACCAATTAATCGCAAAAAAGACAATTTCCGAGAAAAGAAGAAGAGCCAAGTTATAAAAGGAAGGGAAATTTTGTATTAAAAGACTGGCAAAGGAAGCGTAAATTGTTTAATGTTGCTCTGAAATTGACTACAATCAAAATGTATGGTGATTGAAACCAAGGTTGTGATTGGTTGATTTAAACTACAACTGTGAATGTGATTGGTTAATTTAAAATACTACTTTGAATGTGATTGGCTTATTGAACTGTCCGATAACAACTTGGCAAGTGAATTAGTGGAAAATAGGAGTTTTTTTAAACCAATCACAATCGAGGAAATTGTAATTTTTATGATTATAGGTATTATTTTTACTGTTATTATTAAAGAGTTGTGTTTATTATTTATTATTATTATTATTATTATTATTATTATTATTATTATTATTTAGTGCAAAACTGAGTCCTTCAATTCCTGAATATAATAGACCAAAGGAGGCATTTAAAGTCACTGAGTTTGCATCCTTTGATAGCGACACAAGAGAACCAACTATATTTAAGTATTTGTAATCATCAAACAATAGATGATTGTGCTTGCTAATCGTTTTGTATGATTTTGACCTATGGTAGTACAAGGAACGCCTGGAAAGGGAGAAGTTTCTTCAAGATTTACAAAGGAGAATAGTCAACTGCCCCGTAAGTCTTGCCACCATTCGTTTTTATTAAGGAGAAGGCTTCTCTAAAATAGCGAGTATGATTGTCAGGAACTTTTCAGGTGAACACTCTCAGTGAAAGTAATCATAACTTCGTTTAATGAGGCTCAAATTTATTTCACCCAGTCGGGCTTAAATTGCAGAAAATGTTCCCTTTTTTGTCCTAAGATCTTTGAAAGCCTCACATCTTGCACGAGTGAAGGGAGTGATGAAGCACCATTCGAATGCCATTGAACGCCTCGCCAACAGCCGTAATAAATATCGCACGCGTACAATCTCGAATCTTACTGGCTTCGCTACGCTGACCAACAGTACTCCAGAAATAATTCTAGCCTCTACGCTTTTACGAGAGGCACTGTTTCAAAAAAAAAAAAAGAAAGAAAGAAAAGAAACAAACAAGCACAATTATCTCGACTGTTCTTCTTGAAGGTTCTTGCAGAAAAAAGTCGCCATTTTATTCGTGAAGAAGATGTTATCCTACTGTCAACTCCAAACATTGGCAGACAAGTCAGACCAGAATTAAGGTTAGACAAACAGTTAAAGCCAATGAAGTAATGTTTAATAAATGAGCAGGAGTGTTTTATCAAGTTTAAAACACGAGGCGCAGCCGAGTGTTTTAGGATTTGATAAAACACGAATTGCGAATTTATTGAACGGCTTAAAAAGCTTTACTGTACATCTATCCATTCTTACACTAAAATTTAGAATTTGGGTTATTTTGGCCTAGAAAATCGGATATAAAAAATCTTGAAAAATCTAAATCTTAAAAAAAATCCTTAAAACAGTCTGAGACTGTAACTATTTTTAAGAAGAAACTTAAAACATTTCTTACTTATTTTTTTTCGTTACATAAGATTATATATATAATTGAGATTTTAGCTTCCCGCTGTAAGCGCGTTGAGAATTTTAAATGCGCTGACAAATACTTTGCTATTATTGTTATTATTATTATTATTATTATTATTATTATTATTTCCTTTATGAATTATTAATGAGTTTTTAAGTCTTCATAGAGAGCATGGTCGAGCGAACTTCGCTAAGCTTCTTAATATCGACTGTACATGTATCCATGCTTACACTAATTTTAGTTTTTGGGTTATTTTGGGCTAGATAATCGGACGTAAAATTTAGCGGGGTCTATATAGATATAAAGACACTCATTAAACATTAATTTCTCTTATATTACCTTCATGAATTATTAATGAGTTTTTGAATGTTAATACTAAAGATGTGATGGATCATCGCAGTTTTGAACTCAAATTCAGCAGCTGCGAATAGAAAGTCTGAAAAAAAGGCTTGTACATGCTGTCTTTTAGTTTATTTCTCTTTTGGTATCCGGATAGACCTGCTATTAAGTGATGTTCACTCTTTAGTTTTGTGGAGAACGAAGAATTAGCTAAGTTGATATTTTGGTCCCAAAAAATTGTTATTGTAACTACAGGGGGAACCTCCCTTTGCGACCACGTCCCGTAAGCGACCACTCTTCTCACTTCCGCTCTCTTGGGTTGGGGAAGGGCAACTTCTAAGCCCCACTTGGGGAAGGGTTCTTTCTTAAGCTCCTATACGAGCCATTGTAGACCTACGGCCACCTTTTGTTGGCTGGCCTCCTTTAAAGCTTCGCAGAGAAATGGACAGAGTAATTCTCTTCAACAAAGGCTTAAATAATCTGGTCTCCCTTCCCTTCCTGGAATCACTCAAGAAACCCACCCGGAGATCAAGACACACACATTGTGAACACTACATTCCACTCTCAGCTCCTACAAATTTGTATAAATACAGTTTTTTACCCCAAACGGTAACCAACTGGAACAACTTACCACAACCTATTATTGACTTATCAACTAACCCAGGAGCCTTTCAGGACTCTATAGTATCACATTATTGTAATTGGTTAACACTATCGTAAGTAATTAACCCTACGACCGCTGACAGTGTGCATATATATCTTTATGAGGTAGCACAATAAATGTGAAATGAAATGAAAATGAAATGAAACGGCTTTCAAGTAACATTACATTAACCACATTGAGTTTCCTTTTCTGACTCGACAGAGTGTACCAACAAGTTGGTGACCTTGGTTTGTTTCTGTTCAATGACGCCTTGCTGGTAGCCACACTGACTTTCAAGTTTGTTCCTTTCCATCGATTGGTTCAACGGAACTACAAGTATGGAGCACTAATGATTTCAAAACGTAGCTTTTATAATGCGTAATGGATTGCTGTGGAAAATAAGTTTAGTGGGACCTGTCTTCCGCGTGAAGTGAATAGTTTCAACCTATACACGGTAAAAGCTCTAATAAGCCCCCGGGGACTTATCTAATTTCAGGCCTCATTAACGGGGGGCTTATAAGAGAGGGGGGCTTAATAGAGAGGGGAGCTTATTTCAAGTCTTAACCCATTGACTCCCGAGCATTTTGCCGAAAAACACCTTTTGAAGCCCGTCGAGCCGTTTTCTGGCCAGATTCTAGTAAAAAAAAGAACCAAAACTGCCCAAAACTCTGTTTGCTGGTGGAGTTCATCGCGCCCTTCTGTTCCTGATGCTTCATATTAGCTTTCCAAGATCGGGCATGCGCAGAAAACAAAATAAGTTTGGGGTAGAAAAGTTTCACCGTCCCCTCCCCTTCTACCTTTCGCTTTCTCTCCTCCCCTTTTCTTTCGATTTTCTTGCCTCCCTTTCTTTTTCTCTTGCTGGGCATTTCTTGGGCTTCCTTCCGGTGTTCGGCTCAACGTGACTTGGTTTTTTTTCGCGTTTTCTCCGGCCTGTTTGACGGAATGTTGCTCATTTGGGTATGGTTTGAAAGATCTCTTCCCCCTACACATGCTACATGTAAAAGTTGTCCATGAGCGTTAAAACTGATGACGTCGCAAGCGGTACAAGGGACGTGGTTCTGCGCAGCCGGTTTTGGCCGGCACGGGTGCCAATGGGTTAAACATGCCATTTTCGTCTTAAATTAGTTTTTGTTTGAGGGTGGGGGGGGGGGGGGGGGGGTTAATAGAGACGGGGGGCTTGATAGAGCTTTTACGGTATTGTTAGTTTACCACCTTATAAGAGTTAAATTGTTGTATTTTCATTGCGGAAACGTAAAATGGCCGCGTTTTCTTAAATCGTCAGAGCTGCATGACTTTTCACTATTTTATCTGAAGCCGAATTGAGTCTTACGTTTGTCGTGCGACGTGAGTTTGTATTCACCGACCAGTTTTATTTTGAAAGAGATGTAGGTCCAAAACCCCGCCTTACCTTTACCCTCTTACTCTGGTTCATCTGATTTTTTTCGCTCAAATTGTCACGTATAATTGCCGCTGATTGCGAAGACTGAACGGATTCAGTTTGTCATCTTTGTTAGGAATATTCTAATTGAGCCCCAGATAAGAATCAAACCCTTGGCTTTCTGCTTCTTGGTCGGGTTCGACCACTGCGTGACACCTGGTCACATATCCACAACTCTGGCTAAGGTTGGTCGCGATTTAGTACACTGGGAAAAGGAGCATACGCCAGGGCTATTCCCAAGTTAATATACGTGATTTTCTTTTGTGCTACCGGGATTGATAACGACGAAGACATTTGTGTGATAAGTTTATTTCAACATGCCCGAGTTTAGCGTTTAACGTTTAACGTTTTTATTGTATTTGCTTTGCTTTTGTTGTTTACTTAATAAAGGAATCAGAGGGTTATTTTCGTCTTTTTATTCCACAGTAATTGTAAACAGGTTCTTATTGTTGTATTTTATCGTAATGTCTGCAATGCGCATTTGCTTATTTTTAGCTCAGTGGTAGAGCACCGGACTACCATGCGGGAGGTCGCGGGTTCTAACCCCGGCTGGACCAACACTCAGGGTCTTAAAATAACTGAGGAGAAAGTGCTGCCTTTGTAATGACATCTGCAAATGGTTAGACTTTCTAGTCTTCTCGGATAAGGACGATAAACCGTAGGCCCCGTCTCACAGTACTTTCACTTAATCTGATTCTGTGGGACGTAAAAGAACCACTAGGGACGTAACAAAACTCTGGCTGTAACCATCCCTAGTGTCTGTCCTAGATATCTACATTACGGGGGCACTCATTAGTTACTTCATTAATTGTAAACTGCACAAGCAGTCTGGTCAAGTCCCACGGCCAGTGATGTAAACTATCCCTGAAAAGCCCCGAGGGGGAGAGGATAAGTATGTATGTATTGTATTATTATTATTGTTGTTATTATTATTATTATTATTATTATTATTATTATTATTATTATTATTATTATTATTATTATTATTATTAAAATGTCTCACCATGTTCCTTAGTTGTTTCGAATAACAGACTGGCACATTTTTTACTTGCACATTTTTTCAATAAACTTACACTTCCATTTCATGTACAAGTGTATAGTTTAGTAAGACAATGGATTAACTTTTCTCCCAGGTTTCAAGCATGCATGTCATTGAAGAAATTGCAAGTGGAAAATCTAGCCGATTCAAAATGTAAGTCAAATGATATTTAGTCATATATGGTAGCCAAGTTGCCTTTTCTGTTGATATAAACAGGCATTCGTTTTGCCTGGAAACTACCAAAGTGCGCTTAAGGTACCATTAACAGCGCATTCATCTTTTGTATTTTCTCGTGCGATAAGGTTTAATTAGTGTTCTCTCTTGATGCTCAAGCAGTCCGTGAGGACACCTTTTGCCGGTCATTACCATTACTTCGTTGTTTACAAATTCATTAAGCATCATTGCATGTTCATAAACGTACATTAGAGAGCTTCAGCAACGACGACGGCAACGGCAACGAAAACGTCATTTGAAAATCTAACTTCTCGTTATCGTAGCTCTTTCGCGATTATTCCAACTTCTTTAACTTGTAAAATGTGGGCGAACTATCCTGGAGCTAAATTAGCAAAAACGTCGTTGAAATTGGGAAAAAGAAAGAAGAGTTCTAGAAGAGTTCACCGTCAAACGCTCACGTTCTCCACAAAACCTAAAATTTGGTCATTTCACGTTGTTGTTTTGCTAAGGATGGCAAAGAAATGTACTAAAATGTAAAACGCACGGGCAGAGCAATTGTTTTTCCTAATTAAGCTTATTGTTTTGTGACGTTCTCGTTGCCGTCGCCGTTGTCGTTGCTTAAGCTCTCTATTAACATGTATAGACAACCTTAAAATACACTATGGGATATTCTACAGTGCTGATATACAAACATTAACGCCGTTTTTTAGTTCAATAATGCGAACAATAAAAATTTCAACGATGCAAAACGTTTGAATGTGCGACGCTACAAACACATCAACTTAGTACATGTCTTTCATGTCACTAAAAAACTGTTTGTACTATCAAAGTTTAGAAAACAGTTTTTCATTATCCCTGGATTTCTTCGCCATTTATGAACAGTGGAAAATATGTTTGCGTAAAGCGATATACCACTGAGACGTTTGTGGGCGGTTATAGTGCAATGTTATTGTACAATTAAAACATTTATATCTGAATTTCCAAAGTGAGTGAATTAAGAAATACAACATGATACAAATGCATATAACATCAAATGGAAACTCGGAAAAAAATCCGAGTTCCAGATGGGATTCGAACCCACGACCCTCCGCGATCTAGACGGACGCTCTAACCACTGAGCTACTGGAGACTCTATGGTGAGCAAGAGTGAGATGTGGGCTTTTGTTTGGAACCGCATCACGCGGTCACACAGCCAAATGATGACTAGCACATATGACTCATAACTGCATCACGCATATATGTGCTAGTCATCATTTGGCTGTGTGCACGCGGTCACACAGCCAAATGATGACTAGCACATATGACTCATAACTGCATCACGCATATATGTGCTAGTCATCATTTGGCTGTGTGACCGCGTGATGCGGTTCCAGTCAAAAGCCCACATCTCACCCTTGCTCACCATAGAGTCTCCAGTAGCTCAGTGGTTAGAGCGTCCGTCTAGATCGCGGAGGGTCGTGGGTTCGAATCCCATCTGGAACTCGGATTTTTTTCCGAGTTTCCATTTGATGTTATATGCATTTCTATCATTTTGTATATCTGAATTTCAAGTTTTATTCTACCCCGATTAAGTGTGGAAAACCCTTTTGCGTTATTGAAATTTTATTCGTTATTGAACCTAAAAACGGCGTTAATGTTTTTATATTAGCAGAATAGACTGGCCCATAGTACAAATGGTTGCCTATACGTGCTAACCCTTTTCCTACCAACCACACACATATGTGATGATAAATACTGCTTTCCCTTTAATGATATTTCTTGTTTAAATTTTGTCAGAACGTCATAATAATTGTGTGAATATCACCAACTGTGTTTCGCAATTATTAAAATTAAAAATAACGACTACAATACCAAAATTCCGCTGCATATCACCGTTCGTTTAGCAGCAAAGCCCAAATTGATTGTCTTTTGGCCAGAGAACAACACCAAAATTTACACATTTTTGTGGTCAACTTTTTGATTAGAAAAACTGCCCAAATATCAAAATTCTACATTTACAGTAAACCTCAAGCTCTCTCCTTAGTATCTATTATCAACGTTTTCTCTCATATTTTCTACCTTCAGCCCGTTTCTGACATCCAATCTTGTGTGTCTTAACTTGCCTCGTTCACGGCCGAAAAGAATTCTGGGTAATTCAACCACGCCACGAAGATAGAACTCTTCTTCGGTTCATTTCATAGTTTTTCGATAAGTGTTGAGTCACCCCAGAGCTACTAGAAAAATATTGAATCGATCAGTTTTTTACGGGTCAAAACTAGCCCAAATTGCCTTGGTAGGTCCCGGAATCCACTCGCAGAAAGACAAGAGAGACAGGTTCCATTTTGAGCCACCATCATCACAACAGGGCGTGTTTGGCATCTCCGTCAACATGAAACCGCCTCTCACCTCTGATTTCTTTCAAAGGGTTGCATTTACCCACATTCTAGCTTAATGTTGCCAGCATGGGGGCTTCTGCAGAGGAAAATGGCTCAGAAAACCACTCTAAAACTGACAATCGCACCACACTCAAGCGATTCCACTCACTTGACAAACAACAGCCACTCGTGCCCATCACGAGGGCACTAAGGCCTGAGTCCCCAGTATTTCAAGACAACAGATATTTTCATAATAACTCCATATTTGAAGACGTTAAGAGTCCCAGACCATTAATTGCCCAAAATCTTGTGAAAAAAATGGCACCCACTTGGTATCAAAAGGGCTAATATATGTTTATGAATATGCAAAAATTTTTAATAAATTTGAAAACAACGAAGCTGAATGACGATTCGTCAGAATGAATGTATTTTGACGTTAATGAACGGGATACTTGCGTTATTGAAAGTACGTTAATTTTTCTGGTAACGACCAGCAAAAGGTATAATTTGTCACAGATATTTCGCATTCACTTACAGAGTTTATTGCATTTACTTTGATTTTCGTTTTATCTGAATTGTAGACGTGAAAAACGCTTTTACTATTTTATCACCAAAGAAGCTTTGGCTTTGCCAAGCGCACTCGTGGGATCAGAAGCATCACTGGATCTCCGTTCTGGAAAGCTCCATCTCAGCTGCACTGGAAAAATCCTGAAGGCCAGTTCATACAGCAATTTGTCTTTCTCCAATTTAACTTTGCTGCGATTCTCAGTGATATTTTTCCCCGATGTAATGTATCCACCGTGATCACTGCAGTTATCAGCCCGATATCTACCGTGATTACAGCAGTTACAATTAAGACTGGTTAATTTAATTAGTGGCTTAGCAAAAAGTACAGAAACGGCAGACGTCTCCTATTTCCTTTGTTGCATGCGGAAATAGGAGACGTGTGCACGCAGGCTAGCAGAAACGGAGCCAAACTGCATGAGGTTTCGAGCATGGTGGAAACTCTGGCCCACACTTAAACTGCAGCCAGTTTACACTTGAGATTGTTTTGTGCATGTTCCTCTAAACAGAGTGGTTTTCAATTGAACTTCAGAAACATTTGTGTTTGCACTGGATTTGCAACATTTTCTCAACTATCGTGACTTGCGCTGCTCCTCGCACTCGTTTTCTCGCACTTGGCGCCGCTGACATGTACAGTAAAAGCTCTATTAAGCCCCCCGTCTCTATTAACCCCTCTCTCTAATAAGCCCCACCTCTTTTGGGACATGAGATTTTGTAATAAGTCCCTCCTATTCCCTCTTACGAAATCCACTCAAACACATAATACTGTTTGCTGCTATGTAGTTGTTT
>JAEMWC010000058.1:1355000-1425000 GCA_016490735.1 Pachyseris speciosa | reverse complement strand
CATACATACATACATACATACATAAACTTTATTTTTTCTCGAATTTAAGAGTAGCTATTATAAAAGCTAATGTTTCCGAGAAAACAATAACAAAAGAAGTCAACAAAACATACGATAACTTATAAACTACAATTCTGTACAATATTTACCCTGGGTTCAAATTTGCAATTCCATATATAGTTACAATACCCAAAACGCAAAATGCTTTCCATGTTCCTCCCTGCAAAACTAACTCAAGGCATTTGTGTATTCTGCCAAGGCCAAAAATTTCTTTTCCAATTATCTGAACTCTGATATGGTTGATACAAATTCTATCACCTCTACTTATCGGTTTTGGGATAGTATGACTTGCAGATCGTGACTTATGCGTGTTGCATCGCTTTGAGAATGTCAATTTAGTCTAGAAATATTTTAAATCAAGTGGTAACTTGTATTTTATGTATGATTACCGATCACTCAAGACTGAATACGAATACATACTTAGATTCCACTCCGTTTTCCACCACTTTCCAGTTACAAAAGAACCTTCCAACGCGATCTCGTATTCTGTGAATCGAAAGATCACGGTTTCTTTCCTGCCACGGTTTTGACAATAAACCGTCATTTTTTGACGCGGAATAAACAATTTAGTGGTACGCGCATCTTTAAATAAATAGATCTAAATATTGCGAAATTTCCAGCCAAAATTTCCCGCCGACGCGATTTGCACAATGTTTGCAAATTCTAAACCCTATTTACGAAAAACAGCGTTAAACTGATGACTCCGCTTGAGTTAACGCTCTGTCTTTTCGCAAAGTAGTTCTCTGGTCCAATGCTTTATATTTCAAAATAATAGAACATTATCCTAATTTTCGCCAGCCAAAACATTGGCAGGTGTTTTAAACAGTCTTTCCTTCGTAGGGTTAGTGCTTCCGAAAATTAAAGTTGTTTTTGCATATTTTATAGGATAAAATTCAAAGGCAAATTAAGGGAAAAAACCTGCTCAACATATGCCCTCAATATTTTCATTCTTTGAAATGTAGGATTTATTTTACTGCTTTTTGGCATTGGCAATTTACAATACTGCTCATTTCTTGACAGCGTTAAACCGTTTTGTGAATTTTGGCCAAAAAAGCTGTCAATATTATTCATTTAGCAAGGTATGGTAATTGCCCGATAATTTCAGTTCAAAGAGCTCCTTAAAATGGCAGACAATTTAATTGCTCGAAAACACGTGCAAACTCCATTTTAAACTTGACGTCTAGTGCAAAAAGCACTTTTTATCACAGTATGTTAGCGATGCAAAACAAGGCGTTGAGTGTCTGTTTCCTGTATTTCAATGTTGATAAAACTCGGCTGCTGTTTTTTGCTTTCTTTACTTAGGACTCTTACTCGTTGGCTCGGCTTGAGCAGGTGTTTGGCTGACAAAATTTCCTTATGCAAATTCGTGAGTCCCTAATGACCATGTGATGATCGCTTCTTCTACCAGGCAGTCTGTAATGCGGTTTATTTGTCAATTGGCACGCAATATAAAGTTGTTCGGGATTAATCTCCAGCCAGTGATATTAGCTGTGTCACATTTGGTGTCTCGGCGAAAACAAGTTTCCCATTTGAAAGAAAAAAAGGAAAAAGCGGGCTCAGATCTAAACAGAACCGAGTAATTATAGGCGAGTGGTGAGAGAAATTATGGAGTCACTTTTGTTGCTTGATGACCTTCATTTAAGTTTCCCAGACCAAGAATTGAAATTCACGGACTCAAGAATCAAGGCGCAAAATGTAGAAGAAATGTGCGATCTTTTGGGAGAAAACATCAGCCAGGGAAGTTCGCACTACCGACAAAAGCCAGCCCAACGGCATAGCAGCCGTAGAAAAGACTATTTCCTCAAGGCTGATTGTACCTTAGCGAACACAGAGAAGAAATATTATGTTGGCAAATTGCCAAGTATATCCCTGGCAACTTCAGGCAGACAGCTAAGAAATGAAACTAAAACAGGACGCTGTCTCGGTGAGTTGACCTGCATTGATGTGGATGATTTCACCGTGTGGAAACCACCAGCGACAACGAACACGAAAGGGAGGATCGAGGAAAGAAGCAAGTGGAGCGGTGGCCTAAGACGAGCTTCTTCACCTTTCGCAGAAATTGAAGTTTGTTTCGACGGAATAAACGGAAAAGATGATCCTGTAGCCGCGGATTCGAAGTCTCTGAACTCCTGTGATTTACCGCAGGAACGTAATTTTGCTATGGATATACCAACACACCCCTCCGAAGAAGATGGGCTACTTACAACGTCTCCAAGAAATATTTTTTCCTCTCGCCAGTCTTTTAGAAGTAGCGCCGAGCAACAACGACGGGCGAAAGAGTTGTCTCAGCGCCGCAGGCAGAACGTTCCTCGGAAAATTAATCTGCCCGAAAAAGTCACCGAATTCATAGAAGTGGAGATCTCCCTCATTAAGGGAGGAGAGACGAGGGTGAATTCAACGCAAAAACGGCCAGCCAGGGCTTTGCCCGGATATCATTCTGAAGAGAGAGAAGAACCTTTGAGTCAAAATGATTTCAACAAGTTGAGAAAGGGACGAAATTCTGTTTTGCTAGAAAAGAGAGGTAGCAGAAAGATACCAGGCTTCTGTAACAAAGGGAACGATGACTTGCAGCTCCCAAGTTGAAGTCTGAGATGTAAACATCCAGAACTAGCTGGAAATCTGTACCCCGGCCTAGTAAAGGACAAGCTGTCTGTCATAGAGAGTTGCCTGTCTAAATTAAAGTAGGGACTGTAGCTCTATATAACATTGAAAATTCGAGCTTGCCTTGATTAGAGCAAGAACCGCTTCACTTTGAGTTTCGATAGAATCTTTGGGTTGATATAAAACTAACTTTAGTAACATTTACTTGTTATGCTTGTGATCATAGTCGTTGGCTTAGCGAGGAAAAATCAAAGGCATTTGTCAGTTACATGCCAAATCGATTTGTATGCAGTGGTCGAGTAATCTCGACTAGACGTAGCAGATACGTTCTTCCATCTTATTCTATATACAAGGAAAACAAGTGCGTTAATGTATAACAGTGACGATTTAAGATCGCATTATTTCTTGGACCGCGTAGCTTCCAACCAAACAAAGCAAATAAACATTTTTATGACAAACTTATGTAATAAAAAGCAAATTCGATTTATACTCTCCTGAATTTGAATGGACTGAAAGTTCTCGGTCGTTACAGTCACCATGACGATTATTTCTGCATGGTATAAGTTGTTTTTCCCTTTTCCTGCACCAAATTCACGAACGGTTTATTCCGCGCGCCATTTTGTTTGTTTTGCCAATGTGAAAATGAATAACAACCTGAAAAAGTCTGGCTGTTGTTTTCAAGTTCTTCTCTTTTGTCATAGATGAAAGTGGTTATGCATGTGGCTAAGGGCCTGTTCACATGGGGGTGGGGGACCCCGGGAAGGTAAGGTACCCCACTACCCATGGTCATAAAAAGCTGGCCTTCACATGCAACCCCGTGGCGCTGGGGTGAGGTTTAAAATGCTATTGCGTGGTCGCTAAGATCGTATATCAACAAAGAATTAAGAGACATTTGCCCGGATGAACATCACCCTACCCCACCTCCAGCATTTTCCGAGACGGGGTACCTCACCTTCCTGGGGTCCCCCACCTCCATGTGAACAGGCCCTAAGATTTCACTTTAATTAAAATTTACTCGATTTTAACGTTCAAGGAGGCATGGCTTAAACCAAAGGAAGTGGTTAACTTGCGAAAAGCTGTCAGCTCAGCTGTTCATAACAGTTCTTTGAAAACAGAAAAAACGCGCAAAACTAAATCAAATAGTCAAACAATTCAATGTCAACATTATTGCGAACAAACTACCGTTAAAGCTCCATTAACCCCCCGGGGCGGGGCTTATTTAATTTCAGGCCTCATTAACGGAGGGCTTACTAGAGAGGAGGGCTTAATTCAACTCTTATAAACACGCCGTTTTCGTCTTAAAATACAGTAAACACCCGCATATAAGAACACACGATTTCGGAGGTCAGGCTGATTGAGTTCTTATTTATCGGGTGCTTAGTGACAAATCAGCCTCAAAATGTTCTTAAAATGTTCTTAAATTTTTATTTAGTAATACTATCCAAAACATGTTGCTAGAGGTATAATAAGCATATTTTAGGAAAATAAACTAGATAATTTTTGTAGGAAAAAGTACTCAGTAACAAAACAAGACAGCTTGACAGCTGATAGAGTTATGTAGTTATCTGACAGCAAACATAAACTTACATGTTTTGTAATTATGACACTTTTTCCATTTTTATAAGAACATGTTACAATTTTCAGGCTGATCTTGTTCTTATAAAAATGGGGCTTTATTGGCAAAATTTCAGCCTGGTGTTCTTAATCCATTTGTTCTTATATGCGGGTGTTTACTGTAGTTTTTGTACAAAAATGAAACAACTGCAAGAAATAACACACAAACTGCGGTGATAAACATGACAATAAAACGCATTGTTAGAAAGCAAACATAAAACTATATCGTTTAACTTGCCGTTTCGTATGTTTCGACCTACATCTTCAGAAGTGACCGTTAGGAATACAACAACTGCAAACAAACTGCAAACAAACAACTGCAGTGAAAACTGTACTATTTAATACATATATCTGTTGAAAAACAACTGAACCATCTGGGCCGCATGAAGTCGATTTCGTAAGAGGGAATAGGAGGGACTAATTACAAAATCCCATGTCCCAAGAAGGGGGGCTTATTAAAGAGGTGGGGGCTTATTACAAAAACCGACTTCCAAACGGGGGGCTTTTTAGGGAGGGGGGCTTCATAGAGACCGGGGGGCTTAATAGAGCTATTACGGTAAATCAATACTCTAGAATCAGCTTCACAGCAAACAGCTATTATACAGGAATTATAAGTGCTTATAATTTTTTCTTTCAATTGTGGTGATTTACGTGTCTTAATAAAGTTTTGTATTTGTATTTGTTTGACTGCAGGGGATTTCTGTTGAATCGTGCAACGAGTTAAGACAGTTAATGAGTTTGGAAGTGGAGATTAGGAAGGGGATGTTTTTTTTTTGTAACAATATAGAGCTGTTAATACTTATGCCGACAATTTGGAAAGCCAAAACGAAAAAGTGGACAAGATTATGGTTAAATGGAACAGAAATCCGGAAGGGATTGATTTGATTTGGTTTGGTTTGGTTTTTTTTTTTACAAAACGAAACGCAACGAAACCAGTTTGTAACCGAGCAGCATGAAAAATTTATTGATTCAATTATAGGAATGCGGAAGTTCGATTATTTTTCAGAGGGAGTGGTGGAGGTGGGCGCATTTCTAATTTGTTGCCTTGGCAACGCAGCCCAAAGAGCGGATACCAAGCAGCTGAATGTCCCATAATCCCGTTCGGCTTGAATTACGAGAACTCCTCCAAGGTGCACCGGGGAAAATTCTCTCGTATGTGGGTCGAATTCTTTCTATTTTTCTCCAGATGTAGACCTGTCTCGTTCTTATTACTGAGTTGCTGTAACTTTTATTTTATTGTGTCGTCGCCATGAGTAAGTATTACTTTCGTTGAGGTCTGTGGTTAACCTTTCACGTTGTTTATTGTGGAGGCAGCTCTAATAGCCTTGGCGTTCTGTGGAGTACTTATAATCGATGGTCGTTGCATCTTGTTTACCAGGTCGGACAGCACGCGTGACCTTCAGCTATGTTGCCGATCAGGAGGACGAACTTAATCTAGAAGTTGGAGACATCATCACAAATGTAGTCGACGTGGATTCTGGATGGTGCGAGGGAGAGCTCAAAGGGAAGAAAGGAATGTTTCCGAACAATTTCGTCGAGGAAATAGTTGCTCCTGATTCCGACTCTAACTCTGGTAAGAAATTACAAATTTATCGAGTGTGGCAGGTAGTCTTTAATCTGTCATTAACTTTGGTTGGTTTCTCTGAAATTGGGGTGCTGTAGGTTTTGACGTACAAGGTATTATTTTTGAAATGTTAGTAATTAACTGTCCCACTTTTATTAATTTTCCTTTACACCAGCTAAATTAATATTGTGGCATTTTGTACTAAACTTAAGCTTATCATCCTCTGGAACGTGAGGCTGATTTTGTTTTTTATTGTTAGTGTGCCCTTGATGTAGAGCTACAAAAAGAGTACAGATTAAAACGCCGTTGAAGCACTTTCCATTGCGTATAAGAAGTTTTATGTAAATATTTGACAGCTATTTTTGTAATTCAATAATCCCTTTTCAGTTTCCTTCCGTTTAGCTCAACGCTAAAAATGAAGCTTAATAAGTTTCGTTTTGAACGATCTTCTGCTGTGGTAGGACGTTTACCGAGTCTGAGTTTTAATTTCCATAAATGGTTGATGAGATGAAGTAGTGCATCTTTAGTGATAAATATTAGCGTTGAAGGTTGTATTTGTTGTTTTGTCTGATACGATAACTTGCATACTATATTTGGCCATTATTCTCAAAGTGGAATTTCAGCATGAATATTTCCGGGCTGACTCGGCATGGTGTGAGGGAGAACTTGAAGGGAAAGAAGGAATGTTTCCAAACAATCTTGTTGAGGAAATAGGTTCTCCTGATTCCAACTCTAACTATGGTGAGAAATAACAAATTTATCAATTACAAATTTATCAATTATTCTCAAAGCTGAATTTCAGCACAAATATTTCTGGGCCTACTCGGCTTAAAAAGAAATTGACACTAAAGCCCCGTTCAAATGGGACATGATAGTCGATGATAGTTGAAAAGTTCAAAACTATCATCAACTATCATGTGCGCGGTCAAACAGGTGAAAATTATCATTGACTATCATGAGATTTTTAGCAGGTTCAAAGTTAATGATAGTTGATGATAGTCGATGATAGTGCATGATAGTTTGTGTTCAAATGCGCATGATAGTTAAAACTATCATCGACTATCATCAACTACCCTTACTGTTGAACAGGGCTTAAGTCAATAAGTGTAAATATCATGTGTGTTCTCTTGTTTTGTTTAGTTTGTTTTTTTTACAATTTTTGAGGAACTTTAATCCATCGGTAAATTAAGTTGGAGGTAATTTACTTAGAAAAGAGACAGGCAAACTATTAGAGCAAATCTAAGTGGCAGAAATTATGCAACAGCAGAAAGTTTCTTTATGGTAATTATTGATAGTGCTAATAGTACTTCACTGAGTAAAAGTTAATTAAATCAATGGAAACTGATAATGGATAAAAGGCAATACCTGAATATGTGATCAGTGCATAATAACCTGAGCACAAAGTGGTGGAAGCTGTTTTTCAAAGTGCCGGTAATGAACTGCTGTACCTCTCAAGTTGAGTTGGCGATGAAGAATAATGTAATCTGCAAAATATAATTATTTCCTCCAAGGTCACCGAGCACATGTAACTTTTGACTGTTGGTTTTCTGATGAAGGCAAAACTGCGACCATGATCAAGACATAAAGAATTAACCCACTGGTGCCTGTGCCGGCCAAAACCGGCCAAGTCTTTGTGCGGATTCGCATTCCTTCCCTGCCTCCCCCAGAGAGGATTTTTTTGTCTCCTTGTGTTCTAATTGTCTTCAGGATAGATAAACCAATCAGAGCCCACCAACTGCACATATATTTAAGAGTCTTAGGGAGTAGTAGACAGAAAGGTTTTAGTCACCCACAAGTAAGATCAAATTTCAGATAAAAATGGCCACCGCTCCTTCCCCACAACTGGTTCATGCATCAATGTGTGCCAACCAGTTAGGTCATTTGGTAGAGCACCAGACTACCATACAGGAGTTCATGGGTTCAAGGAGAAAGTGCTGCCTTTGTAATTACATCATTCTGCAAACGGTTAGACTTTCTAGTCTTCTCGGATATAAGGACGATAAACCATAGGTCCCAACTGACAGCACTTGTTCCTAATAATCTGTGGGACATTAAAGAACCTACTAACCGTTTGAAAAGAGTAGGGGACTAAAGTTCCCGGTGTGGGGGTCTATCTCTCTCTCTCATCTGTCTTTCACATTCGTCGTGGGCTGGCTGGGTGGGTGGGTGAGGTAGAATATGGACTGATAGCAGCTGCCAGAGGTGCCTTTACAGGCTGACATCCAATCTCAGCCCATAGAAGAATTGAAAATCACCATGAGACTTTATAAAATGACAGTAAATCCATTACCTTAGTTACCTTAGTGCATTCATCAAGATATGAAGCACATGGGAAGCTTCGAGAGCATGAAAGATACATAAGAGTTGCTTGAGGTGTAGCCAAGAGCAACTCTATCTTCACAAGTGCTTCATATCTCCTTGAACTCACTGCTGGCACACGAACAATTTTTTATAGCAGTTTCCATGCAGTAGTTTAACACCTGCATCATCAGCATGCACAATGGGAATATGAAGCACACTTGCACAATTGAATTTGATTACACAAATTTACTAGCTAATTGTTACACTGTATAATGACAGTTTCAGGAAAAAAGGCCAAAGTGACATTTGATTATGAAGCTAACGATGCAGATGAACTGACTCTCAAATTGGATGATATTGTTGACATTCTGGGTGAGGAGGAGCCAGGCTGGTGGAAAGGACAACTAGGCAACAAAGTTGGAGTGTTCCCATCAAATTTTGTCGAAATCATTGATCAAAATGATGTAGAACGACCCAAATACCCCCAATGGAAACACAAAGTAAGCATTCATGATTATTTGTGAAGGCCCCAGGTGGCAAACGAGAACACATTGTAGCGGACACAAATATTTCCCTGTTTGCCCTCACACGCAGCATTTGTTGCAGATACAAAATTTGTATCCGAGGTGCAAAAATGTTTCTGATTTTTTCCAGAAACTTTTTGTGTCCGCAACAAATGTTTCCCAGTTCGCGCAGCATGGAAACACGACATTTTGTTTTGTGTCCCGCTCGTTTGCTCACCCAAGAAACACCATGAACAACAATGTGTCTGCAACAATGTGTCCTTGTTTGCCAGGGCCTTTAGCTACATGTACTTGTTAATGTATACTACTTGCTGCTGTAAGGTGACCTTGCCAGGTGCTAGTACAAGTCATAGATCATTCCCCATAAAGGGCAAGTGTGACGGTCATTTTGAGGTAAATATTTTGCAAAGTGTAGCTTTTCTGGTTTGTTTTGACCAAAAAACTACTTATTAACTTTCTGGTTACATGTACACACTGCACTCTTTTCCATGTACACTGTTCATTATGAAATCTCTAACAAACCTGAGGCAAAAACTTCCTAGTTTCAATAAAAAACAAACATGGTTTAGAACTGCCTTGTGAATTACTGTACAAGATGCAACATTTGTGGTAAATGATGCTGCTGGTAGAAGGTTGCCAAGCTTGAACAAAACAAAGTGGCTGTCTATACTGTTTGAGCCTGATGAAAGTAAGACATAATTGGGAGGTTTACTTGGCAGCTGAAGGAACTCAGGAATTTCTTTCAATAGAACCAGGTGGGAAAAGGGAGGGAGTGGGTCAACTAGTATGTTATTGCTCTGAGATGAGTGATCACATGCCTGGGCAATTGCTCTCCAAGGGTCACCTGCCCAGTTGGTGAGTTCAGAGCAGAAAAATGTTCTGCACAGCTTTCCGCTGCGCATCACCTTTTCATGGCTCTTGTTGGTCTTTTGAATGAAATTGAACACAATGCCAGTAGAGCGTTCACACCGTGCAAAGTGTTATGTTTTTTTCTATCATTTTATTTTTTGCCTGACTAAAACACATGGGATCGTATACCAACTGGTGTTAGACAATAGAAGAAATATGCAGTGGAATTAAAAGCTTTGAAATTCCCTAAAAGGCGAGTATTCATGTGATTTGAGTATGTTTGTGATCAAGGGAAATAAGATTTTTTTTCCATCGTTTGGTCGTTAAGTTTGTAAACAACTGCTTGTTAGTCAGTAGCGTTCAGTCAGGACTAAATGATTTTTGACTTCTCAGTTTAATCGAATTTTGTTATAACCAGACTGCTTTGGAGACAGTGATCTCTTGGTCACTGACGATTAGCTTGTCACAGTAAGAAAAAAAATGAACACACTGAAAGATGTTTATTTGATCATTCAAAGAAGTTGAAAATTGTTTTTGTAAAAGCACTGCTCTTTGGATAAAAGTCAAGGCTAGTCAGCCACTCTCAGTTTCGATAGAGTCAGTTCGTTTTGATAATCATTTGCTCTTTTTGCCTCAACACAACTGAAACGATGTTTTATAAAAAAGCGATGTAATTGCTCTCTTAGTGTGCAAAGATTTTCAGTTTTGAAAGAATAATGGGTGATGTAGAGGACAATGCACTCCTGGGACCGGTTGTTTGAAAGCCGATTAACCCTAATCCAAGATTAAAACTTAAACAGGGAGTTTATTTCTCTATCCACAGACGTTGTTCAACGCTGACGTCACCTGCAAAAGTTTAGATTAGAGAACTTCAATCTTGAAAAGCAAAACAGCAGCAAAAGAAACTTTGATCCAAAAGTTAAAAATTGCAACCAAAGTTTATGCTAATCCTGGATTAAGTTAATCGGCTTTCGAACAACCGGGCCCTGAATTCATAGCCAAGCAAACAGGCAGAAAAGGCAATGACACGAGGGGAATAATTTGGAGGTGTTGGTTACTAAACATATTTTCCCAACGTGAGTTGAATTCTGGCTATATACTGCTGAAAAGTTTGTGAAACTGTCTACAACAAAAACAAACTTGAGTGTCGATAAACACTCATTGGTAAAGTTAAACTGTTTCAAAAATAACTTTCGTACTTTGGCTGTGTGTTGGGACTCAGTGTATACGGTTTATGACAAGCTGAAGTTTTCTGAAGAAATACAGTCAGTAGATAATGTGAAAAGCACCCGAGCGAGAGTGTTTAGTGAATACTGGCCACACCGTAAATCGACAAAATGATCTTTGCGAAACAAATGAAAAATCTGCTCTGGCAAAAACCTAGACACTCTGGCAAACACGGCATACACAGATTAACTCTTTCACTAACCACAGTTGAGCTCTCGACCTTAGATATTCAGTGGTTTGCTTAGATAGCTACAAAATGTGCAAGAGGTTGATCATGACCACAAGACTTTCATGCATGGTTTGTTTACACGCCTTAGGAACAAGAACAATAATTAAATTTTTGCGCAACAATAAATTTAAAAACCTGCTCTGGCAAAAAACGAGACATTTTGGCAAACTCACAAAATGAAGACTGACTCTTTCCCTACTCTCAGTTGAGCTCTCAACCTTAGATATTCAGCAGTTTGCTTAGATAGCCACATTTTGTTAACCAGCCCATGAAAATAATGTGCTTCCGAAAGCAATCTCTTTTCATGCCACGAGAAAAACGAGGACCTCAAAACAATTTTTATACTTCAAGAAGTGTTGAGAAAATCGAAGGACAAAAAGGGTATATGTACAGCTAGTTATTTCTCTGGAATAATTATTGCGGCATACTAGGATACCTGCAGAGGCCTATCCTGAATTTTGAGATTAAAAAAATTAAACACCGTCATTTTTTCAAATTTCTGGCTTTTGCGCTCGCTCGGAGTTCGTGCATGCTTTTTGCATTTTTCCGCTCTGAAGTTGGCGAGCACTCTCAAAAGTTAGTTTCCAACCCTCGATACAGTACCGCTCAAAATTTACAATGTAAGTTGAAAGTCTTGACTTAAACCTCAAAACTTGATACTCGCATCTTATAGTAGTGCCCAGGCCACTGCATGTCTAGCAGATGTAAAATTGATTATTCATCGTGTATACTTCACTTGGACTGCTTCTCGCTCGCCCATAAATGCATGTGTGTATAACTGACGTTTCCTGTTCTTGATCGAGACCCACAATAAAGGTCAAGACATTCAAGTTTCGAGATGCGACAATCAAGGATCAAGGATCAAGAATCGAGAAACAAGGAGCGCTAGAATTTGCAAAAACTCAGAAGAAGTTCAAGAAAATAATTAGTTCCTTGAAGAAGGAACAATAGCAGTGTGTGCTTACATTTAACCAACTGAAGTCAATCAGTGAATGATATATGAAATAATTCATACATGAACTGCGGAAATGAAATCAAATGAAGAATGATCCTCGCAGTTGTGAACGCAATTTAATGAAAAAAATTCAGGACTTCAAACGGGGTTGGAACCCGTGACCTCGCGATTACTGGTACGATGTTAATCATCGCTAGCATCGCACCGGTAATCGTGAGGTCATGGGTTCAAACCCCGTTGAAGTCCTGAATTTTTTTCAGGCTTCTTTTCGCGATTGCATAAATTGCGTTCACAACTGCAAGGATCATTCTTCATTTGATGAAGTCAAATATCTGAAAATGTCTGTTTTGATGTTGTTTACAGTACAAGCATTCTTAAAGCTCAGTCTATATCCATTCACAAAAAGAAATGTATTCAGCCATTTGTACAGCTAGAGAAAATTTAATTGTCACCTGTTCGAACGGCTGAAGTTATCTACTCACAAGCAGTGCAAACAGCTGCAATTTTGTTGGAATGGATAACACAAGCCGTGCAAACGGATGCAAATTTTTTTGAACAGCTGATGAACGGCAAGTGAACTGCAAAACACCGTTCGAACGGATAGCCGTTAGTGTACGTTTTCGCGTGAGAAGTCACATTTTGTTTTTACTGTTCAGGGGAAGCTGCTCCTAGGAATGAGCATGTGGATGACTTGATTGATGAGGAGGAAACTGGCATCAAAAGGACATCAAGCATTGGGGCGGCAGCCAAGAAGTTACCTGGTGGGGGCATGGGGTTTGGGAATCTTATTAATCCCAATATTTTGGCCGAGAAAAAACTGAAGAAAGTGCATCATGATGACAAGAGAGAAAAGAAGAGTAAACCAGAGGAGAAGAGCACTGCTCCTCCTGCTGAGCCAAGCAAGCCATCCACTGTAAAAACAAAAGCTCCTGTGGTAAGGGCCAAACTTGTACAATTTGTAGTTTGTTTGCAGCAGAATACATTCAAATCCAGGAGCATCAGCTGTTAAGTCTTACTATACAGTGGATGTCACTATTGTCATCTGCCATTCCTTGTTAAATGTAATTTTAACATAATTATACAGTTGTACATACACATGTAGCAAATAACTACAATGTACAAGGATCACATGTTGTTGGTATCTCCCATTGCCCACCCAGGGTGCGACAAAAACGGTGTCCACTTGCCCCAGACAAGTGGTTTTGGCCAGTGGACAAGTGGGTTATCAATATTACTTGTCCTTTAGAGAAGTGAATTTTCAGAAAATAATAAAAAAAAAACAAGGTGTTTTAATTTTTCAACAGAGAAATTCGTATGCTGTTAAGTTTTTGCAAGTGTAAAACAAATTGCTTTTCGCAAAAGCAAACTTACAAGTTGGAAATGAAATGAGTTGAGCACTTACGACTTGTCCATCATTTTATTTCAATGCGTACTGAAAGGGGCCTGGGACTCATTTGGGTGTATCAACTTGTGCATTTATTAATAGACCTTCTACATCGCTGTCAGCACATGCACAGTGATGGCTGATCAGTGAAGCATAAAAGGCTATTTTGGTGCACCAGTAAAGCAGCTAAAGAGAAAAGCAAAACCTTCAGCAGAAAACAGAGTTGAATGAGAAAAAAAAGGCAATCTGTCAGCCCAATGGTTCTTCAGTTCTGTAAGTGAGCCCTTCCAAGCTCTTTCTCCCTTGCCTGAGTTACCTCAACAGCTCTGACAGTGATTCAGAGTAGTGACTTATTTTAAGACTCAAGAGACAACACTGTAAATAAGTGTAAGAATACTTGTATGAGTACGTTATTGACATTTAATGCTGTGTATATGTTATCTGAGTTCCAAAATAGAAAGGTTTATGCTTCGTATTCATTATCATACATCATAGCTTGGATTTAACTCTACATCCAAGGGCAACTAGACTTGAGGTTAGGACAAGTAAAAATCAGAACCTCACTTGTCCATTGGTCAAGTGGAGTTCAAAGTTTTTTTTCTTACCCTGCCAGCATGTGGGTGGATGTGATATTCTTGAGTACTTGGTGTTCACCAGTGGTTTAAAGTTGTAAGTTGCTTTGTTAGCAGTTTGCCCTAGTGGGCTTGTACAGTAAAGCATAAATTGGCAACTTTGTGGCTGTTGTCTGGTTTCAGTTTTCAACGTAATTATAGTGGTCAGCCACTTTAGCTCCTGGGTTCTTGAGCCCAGCAACAGTCAGCTGTGTATCCTCCTCAGATTTTCCCACCACAGTGTCAGGCTTTAATAATAATAATAATAGTAATAATAAATAGATTTTTATAGTGCCATATCCACTAGCTGCACTATGGTGCTTTACAATACTACATTAAAATTAAGGTAACTAAAACAAAAATTACATGAATATTCAAATATTTACAAAAAGGCTTTTATGAAAGGGTAAGTCTTCAGACTATTCTTAAAAGAAGCTAATGAAATACCGGGCTGTCTCATATGAATGGGCAAAGCATTCCACAACCATGGGTTAGCCACTGCGAAAGCTCTGTCACCATAAGTCTTTTGAGTGGTCCTTGGAACAACCAGTAGAGACTGATTGGATGACCTGAGACTATGACTAGGAATATACATGTACTGTGTTAATAAATCACTGATATAAGTAGGGGATTTAAAAACCAATAATAAGATCTTAAAAACAACGCGACGCTCCACTGGTAACCAGTGGAGCTCAGAAGGTAATGGTGAAATATGACCAAATTTAGAAAGACACTTAACAAGACGAGAGGCACAGTTCTGAACAGGCTATAGCCTCTGGATCTGGTATTTTGGCAGTCCGTATAAAAGGGCATTCACACTGTCTAACCTACAAGTAAAAAAAGCATGTCCTTTGTGCAGGACATTGTGCAAAGTGGGTGATTGGTGTATTGTTTTTTTCTTGTTTTCCCACCAATCTTTGTAAATTACCTTTTATAATGTAGGTGTGCTTTGAAATTTGGTCAACAGACACACTGAAATTGAGATCAACTGTCTGTGTTCAAGTTTAAATCCCCTGACTGTTTCTTTGTTCAATTTTTTTCCTAGAGTGCCAAGTCAAGACCCGCACCTCCCGTCCCTCTTACCTCTCCTGGTAAATCCACACACAATATTTGTGATTTTCTTTCTTTGAGATGGTCTTCCATTTATTAGAAAGGCTGCAATTATTAGAAAGGCTTCAATTTTTATAATAAATTAATTAATAATATTATGAAAGGTGTTCGTCATCGTGGTTTCAAATGATAGCTGAGTTAATCTTTTGTCTCACAATTGAGTCACAAAGATGTGGATCGCAACATTTCAACTGCTACAATGTATACTACTGGTCTTCATAGGCAATAGTGTTGAATGGCTGTGTGCGAATATAAGAAGCACCATGGCTGGTGGTGATTGGTGCGTTTCGATCCTCGTTTAGGCTGTTGTTGATTGGAGGATTTCGATCCTTGTTGTTCAGACTGGAAATTGTTCCCTCAGTGGCCCACTTTGGTACTGATCGGCTGTTGTGTTGTTTGATTTCCTGAAGTGTGGATACCCACGGCAGTGAACAAACAACACAACAGGAACACAACAGAAGCAAAAAAGAAGGGCTTTTGTTGATGGTCTTATCGCCTGATGATGAAGAAGTAACTTCCTCTAAAAAACATATAACCAATTCAAGACAAGTGCACGAACCATACCCTATTTCAGACCCAAATGGTCAAAATTGATACCCTATTTCAGACCAAAATGGCTAAAAAACCATACCCTTTGGGGCTACATATACCTATATAGCCCATATGAGGGAGGACTTCCCGGGGTGTGCATGTACTTAACAATTATGAGCTTGAGATTTCTATCGCGTGATGGCTGATGAGGGTGCAGCTGGAATCAGCTATCACGCATTGAAATTGAGAGTGAATGGAATTGTTTTAGTATAAAATAAATCTACTATTTGTTCAAAAGTAAACACGTAAATTATCTAAAAAATCTGCCTCACGGGCACTTTGAAAATGCACAGAAGTGACTGCCATTTGTTAACAGTCCCTACTCACTATGTATCACATAATAGATAGCGAGTAGCATAGCCAATCAGAGAATGGCATTCATGATAGAATGCTAGTAAATTTATACTAAAATGGGATAACTTTTAGAATAAACTTAGGGATGATGTGAGTATGTACTAGCAAACTTTTGAATCTCCTAAAATAATAAGTGTTTTTTAAACCTATTTTCAGTCAAGAAGCCAAATGAACGAGCTAAAGTTACATTTGCTTATGAACCTGAAAATCCTGATGAGCTGCGGCTGGTTGAAGGTGACATTATCACCATACTCAACAAAGATATTGCTGAAAGTGATGGGTGGTGGGAAGGTGAACTGAATGGCAAAGTTGGCATGTTTCCTAACAACTTTGTTGACTTGCTTCCTCCTGGGGAAGAAGACAAGGTAAGAACATCTTTAATTAACGTAATTGCCTCTAGCAAGCCGCCAACCAGTTAGCTCAGTGGTAGAGCACCGGACTAGCGTGCGGGAGGTCGCAGGTTCAAACCCTGGCCGGACCAACACTCTGGGTCTTTAAATTATTGAGGAGAAAGTGCTGCCTTTGTAATAACATCTGCAAATGGTTAGACAATCTAGTCTTCTTGGATAAGGAAGATAAACCTGTAGGTCCCGTCTCACAACCCTTCATAATTGATTGTGTTGGACTGTTCGAAAAGAGTAGGGGACGTAGTCCCCTTTGTGGTGGTCTATCTCTCATCTGATGGTTAAATGCTCAGAGATATTAGCTGCACAAGCTACTCTAAAATCCGAGGGTAATTAAAGTAATGTAACTGTAATGTATGTAAGCTAATCTGGCAATGGATTGTCAGTACACACAAGCTCATGGTAATGAAAGAAGGGTTTGAGTAATAAATAAATAAATAAATAAATAAATAAATAAAGGAATTTAATTTAAATAAAAATTTAATAGATACATGTATAAATAAGTTACTGGTCATATGAATAAATTGTCAATACAAGAAATAATTACAAATACTCGAATGGAACAGAACGCAACGACAGAGTCAGCGCATACACTGTACAGAAGCAGGAGGCAAAGCATTCCAAACGGGGAAAATTCTTACGAAAAAAGAATATTATGCGTGTTAATGGTAAATGAGCAACACTGGAACTGGAATGGGTGTTGTGCACTAGCTCGTGTCAAGTAGGGACAGTCCACCTTGCGTAGGTCATCTGGGAAAGATATCCGACATTTCCTGACTCTATCCTAAAAAAACAAGCTTGCAATATTTTATTATTGTGGATAACCGGTCTCACTGGTTTATCCCGAGTTTAATCGAGGGATAGTTAATCGAAGGATAAATCTGTTTTGAGGAACGCCTTTTAATTCCCTGATTAGTTATCCACAGGTTAACAAATTTAATCTTGAATTAACCCTTAATCGGGGGATAGTTTAATCGGCTTTCCAGGAACCGGGGCCTGGGATTCAAGTTTTGTTTATAAGGGTGATTGAAAATTTCTGCTGAAAGTGCTTGAAAATAATGAAAACTCCTTGAATTTTATTGGATGGGAAATGCAGTAATATGGATTATACAAAAGCCAGCAGAGTTATTGTTCCATTCCATTTGTGGTTGTGTCTCTTAATGCTTTATAATTATCAGGGGGAGCTTTTTTGAAGTTGCTATTGACCAATGAAAACTTTCTTCTTCATTCTTAATTTATTATTTAACATTTTTTAGGCCTCTGCTCCTCCTGCACCACTCAGTGGTAAGAAGGGTGTACCAGTGCTCCCTATCAAGGATGAAACCAAAAAATCACCAGGTGAGTGAAATGTCTCTTGATGAGCACACAAAGACAAAAAAGTAAGTAACAGCTGTAGGCAAGGGTTTCAATAAGTTCTGAAATAGTCATCTGAGCTAACTAAAGTAGGCGGCGACCTGATGAAATTTTTTTTTTAATAATTTGAGTGAAAATATAGACAAAGTAGGCGGCGGTAAGAGGTAAATTCTGACAAAATAGGTGACGATTTTTGCCAGTTGCTGGCTTGTAATGAAACCCTTGTGTAGGATTGGTAAAATTTTGAGCAGCATTTCCCAAGTTGTAATTAGTCAAAATCGACCACCAATGAGATGAAGTGAAATCTGGAGTGTCAGCCCGTTACTTTCATGAAAGGCTAGTGATTGAAACATCAGCGTTTAAATTTTGTTACTGCATGTAGCTAATTCACCTTTAGTTATCTACTCATTTGATAATATGTGAAATTCACACTGGTGGAGCGCCATACTTGTAGTTTTTTTTAGAAAGTAACCTCCTTTCCTCACTAACACAGTCAGTGGTAAGAACTCATGATAGTGCTGAGTACAATATTTTCTCATGAGCTGAACAACAGCACCTAGTTATGCACTGCAATGTCACTTTGTGCACCTGAATACAGGTTAGTGTTTCAGTAGAAGCTTAAAAACCTGCACCCAAGTAGTAACTGGTTATACATGTTTGATGTTTTTGTTATTTGCTCCTTTAGTGTTGTCCAAGAAGCCTGCTCCATCTCTTCCTGCAAGAGGTGGGTCAGACTCGGATCCTGCACCAGAGCCAATGCCATCACCTGGACGACCAGAGAAGAAACCAGCCCACACTGCAACAAAGGAGCAGGCACTGCCTAAGCATCCTGTTCCACACCACCCCGCTAAGGATGAATCCGATTCAGATCATTCTTCCGAGGTACCCCGACCAATGCCAGGGAAGAAGCCACCAGCTCCACAAAAGCCCAGCATTCCACCTAAGAAGCCTTTACCTCTGAAGGCTAAGAAACCTGACATTACAGGAAAGAAACCTGAAAGAAAGGTAGAGCCAGACAAACATGCAGCTACAAAGAAGAGCACAGAGGATACAAGAGATCATACAGATGGCAGGGAGACTGAGAGTTCCCATGTGAAAGAGGGACCAAAGGATGAAGGACATTCAAAATCAACACCTGAAGTAAAGACTGAAAATACTGAAGAAGGTACATCTTTACTTAAAATAGTATGAGTACTGCTTGACAGCTAGCCTGTGCAGCAAGCGTTTCCGTGAGCAAAGAAAGAACGAGAATGAGAACCACATGGAAATGCTTGCTATGCAGGCTACTTGACAGCCAGATTCTTTTGTAAGATGGTTATCCTTTGCATCAGGGAAAGAATAGTTTCTCAGGGTATATACAGGTGCTTCTCAATTTCATTTATTTAATACTTCCTGCAGAGAAGGGAAAGGAAATCGCTAATATATGAGAGAGGTTTGGAAATATGATGCTAATGATCATAAAATTTAGTTAATCTTTGCCTGGAATTTCTCCAAGAATAATTATTAAGACCTCCAAAGTGAGCAAAATAAGAAATGCAACATGGTAGAAATGCCTGAAACCCCAAATGGAAACTCAAAAAATATCTGAGTTCCAGATGGTATTTGAACCCACGACCCTCCGCGATCTAGACAGAGGCTCTAACCACTGAGCTACTGGAGACTCTATGGTGAGCAAGGGTGAAATGTGGGCTTTGACTGGAACCGCATCACATGGTCACACAACCAAATAATGACTAGCACACTCATAACTGCATCACACAGTCACATTAAGGCATATCAAAGATGAAACCAATCGAAGACCTCCAAAGTGAGTGAAATAAGAAATACAACAGGATAGAAATGCATGAAACGCCAAATGGAAACTCGAAAAAAATCTGAGTTCCAGATGGGATTTGAACCCACGACCCTCCGTTATCTAGACGGACGCTCTAACCACTGAGCTACTGGGAGGGTGAAATGTGGGCTTTGACTGGAACCGCATCACACAGTCAGACAACCAAATAATGACTAGCACACAAGTTCATAACTGCATCACGCAGTCACATTAAGGCATATCAAAGATGCAATAGAATACTAATTGATGAACTATATCAAAAACATGATAGTCTTTCATCTCATTTCTCATTTCATTTCTCATTTCATTTCCATTTCCCTGAAGCTGGTTATGTTAAAGCTTGTTTGGATTTGGATTAAATTACTTGAAATCCTTGGACTCAATATTCAGCTGTTTGAGCTGTGAACCTGTAAAGTGTCTATGGAGTAATAAAAGCCGTAAACGACCAGAAATCAAGCCTAGAAACTGTGGAATCAGCTGGAGGCAGTTACATGAAGTTGGGTGCATTATGTAACAGAGTCTATAGTATATTTGCATTTGCTAATAACTATTTTGTTTCTTTGTTTTTTATTTATCATAGCTCCTATTTCTTTTGATGACATCCCAGAGACGGAAACATTGAACCATTTGACTGCAAACAGAGCCAAACATCCTCAGAAACGGCCGCCATCCAAGGTCTAGTAATCAACTAACAAATAAATCAAATCAATTCAATTTATTTAAGCTTGATAGCATGGGGAGTGATTGCCCAATTTCCTGAGTGCTATTGTACTTTTTTTGCATTTATAAGCAGTGTTCCAGATGATTTCAAAGTCTGACAGGGGGGAGGGAGGTCAATGACAATTTTGAAAGGCTTACACTACCATGAGCATGTGTCTTTCAAAATGTTCTTAATTAACTTATCACTTTGTGTTTTGGGTCAGGAAGCCAACTTTCTGAGGTTTTTGACCTAATACCCCTCTCTTATTTGGAACACTGTTTAAAACATAAGTTTTTGAATTCCTAACAGTCTTGTTGCAGCAAGCTTAGCATCACATTTGAATTTTAATTGTGAGCTTATGTCTTGGGAGATAAGTGTAAAACCTGGAGAGTTACTTTCTTACAAAGAACAAATGCCAAGAGGAAATTCAGTCAACTCATGTGCCCAACTAATATTTTCCATTTGCAACACTGCTGATATTGACCCGTCTACACATACATAATTATAGTAACCTAAGAAAGTTTCAGTTTAATATATCCCTTGTAATTCTTGAAGGTTATTTGTGCTTTTTGTCACAGTTCTTGGTTGTTTTCAACTTTTAGATTAAAGATGTCAGTCTGATGAAAATGCATTTCATTTTTTTGTTTTGTTTTTCAGGATGGACGGATGACTAACTCAACTCGTCTTAGCGGAAACCTAGAGGATGAACTTGCTGTAAGTTAAGTTACTTACCTAAATGAAAATGAAAATTTAATTGGATGGACAGGTGACTAACTCAACTCGTCTTAGCGGAAACCTAGAGGATCAACTTTCTGTAAGTTAATTACTTACCTAAATGAAAATGAAAATTTAATTGGATGGACGGGTGACTAACTCAACTCGTCTCAGTGGAAACCCAGAGGATCAACTTGCTGTAAGTTAAGTTACTTACCTAAAATTTAATTGGGTGACATTGACATCCGTGAATGGGTTATGCACATGTCATCGGCTTCCCCGTGGGGTCGACCCCTGGGCCAACCAGGGTGATAAGTGGGAGAATACAAGGAGAAGGATGGGATTTTATGCCCGAGGGTAGGGGAAAATCTTGACATTGTTTTACGATCAAAGATTAGGGGGTGGGGGAATTCACAAGTTTGAAAAGGATATCACGGGGATTTTCAGCTGAGAGACACCTCACCCAGGGCACTTTGTCTTGAGAGATTCCCCGACCCCCAAGGGAAACTCCTCAAGTTTGCTTGACTGATTTTACAATCCCCCTGGTCAGCCTTGGGGTCAACCCCACAGGGAAGCCGATGACATGTGCATGTACTGTACCTCCCTAAAAGTAACATAACCTTTTCTTGAATGTCTCTTGGTAACTGGTGAGTGTTGGTGGGGCCCGGTTAGCTCAGTGGTAGAGCACCGGACTACTGTGCGGAAGGTCGCGGGTTCAAACCCCGGCCGGACCAACACTCAGGGTCTTTAAATAATTGAGGAGAAAGTGCTGCCTTTGTAATTACATCTGCAAACGGTTAGACTTTCTAGTCTTCTCGGATAAGGATAAACCGTAGGTCCCGTCTCACAACACTTTGTTCCAAATAATCTGTGGGACGTTAAAGAACCCACACACTGTTCGAAAAGAGTAGGGGACGTAGTTCCCGGTGTGGTGGTCTACCTTTCATCTGTCTTGACATTCATGTGTGGGTTGGGTTGGTGGGTGAGATCAAAAATGGACTGATAGCGGCTGCCAGAGGCGCCTTTACAGGCTGACGTCCGATCTCACCCTAGAGAAGAATTGTAAACGCCATGAAACTATGTGATATGTGCGGTATATAAATCCATTACCATTACCATATTAAATAGGAGGGATGGATGGCTATCCGGCCATACTAAAGGAAATGATTCTAATTTACACTCGTGGTGATGATGCCTCAGGTAGCAGGAGAAAGAAAGTCAGCCAAAGCGTAAACTATCTGTTTGATCGGTAAAATTTAGTTGTTTGCAATTGGGTGTGGAAAATACCGGTGCAATTCGCGTTCTACGCTCAGCGATTGGTTATTAAAACTTGTGCCACTGTTTCAGCCAATGAGAAGCAAAACCAATCGTGACGCGCACGCATTTTCCCGCGCTTGGCAATGGGTGCGTACATGTGCTTCGAGGTCTGATGGATTCGCGATGTTTGTGTCTGTTGCAATTGACCAGAGTAATTACTTTGGTATTGGCCTTACGACAGCCATCTGAAGACCGCTCAAAAGCTATCATTAACTAGGGTTGATATTTCTTTCCAGGAAACAATTAAACAGCCACCAGGTCGCCCCAAAGAACCACCAAAAGAACCAACTTGGAAAAGGGAGGTTCGAGAAGCCAGAGAAAAGAAACAAACTGGGGATGAGAAGGTGGGATATGAAATAAAGTGGTAAAGAAACCAAATGTCAAAGGGGCTGAGGGCAAACTGATTACATACGTGCATGTTGAGAACAGATCATTCATTCAGTCCATCAATCAATCAGTTCCTCGATCAACTAATAAATTAATCGTCATAAGTAATAAAGACGTAAAGCTTGTGGGATGTGGCTGGAGTGACAAGGATACTTCACAAATTAATGTGATCAAGTAAGGTGAAGCCACTCTAAGGGCACTAAGGCCACAAGGCAGCGGGCATTACCCCTTAAATCTACCAAAGCAAAGATTGAGCCCAAGCATGAGCAGCCATGGACAGCTGTTTCGGCCTTGTTAGGCCTCATCAGCATGGCATAGCTAATGCTCAGGCTCAAGTACCCACATATCAATAAAACAAGCAATGAAAACGTAAAGCTTGTGGGATGTGGCTGGAGTGACAAGGATACTTCACAAATTAATGTGATCAAGTAAGGTGAAGCCACTCTAAGGGCACTAAGGCCACAAGGTGGCGGGCATTACCCCTTAAATCTACCAAAGCAAAGATTGAGCCCAAGCATTAGCAGCCATGGACAGCTGTTTCGGCCTTGTTAGGCCTCATCAGCATGGCATCGTCGTAAGTGCCAGGCTGAGTATGTTGGTTCTCTACTCTGCTCCGAGAGATTTTACTGCTGCTACTCCGGTTTTCCTCTCTCGCCAAAAACCAACATTTGATATGATTTGATTTGATTTTGAGTTGATTTGATTTAGTCTTCCCAATTAGTAGAGCATATGTGCTCTTCTAGAAAGATTTGAGACTTAAATAAAGTTATTATTATTATTATTAAATAATCATTATTGAACAAGTACATATACTCTCTCTGAAAGCCGGCAGGAAATGTACTTTGCGCTTGCCACTGACCTTACGCAATGTACCTTATGCAACGGGGTAGTGCGGGACCATAACCCACTTGCCCGTGCGACCTTATGTACATGATTTTTTATTGATTTAGTTTTTCTCTGTTTAAAGGCACCTGCTCCGTTGTTAGCTCCCAAGAGCGACGCTGTAGAAAAACGGAAGTCACTACACAAAGAGGACACACAGGCAATCCAGGTTCCGCCAATCCAGAAAGTCGAGCCGTTTGCCACAGCATCACCAGGTGAGGTGGAAAAGTTGCGTAAAGAGGTTTCCGAGCTGCGGGAAATGATGAGCAAAATGGAGAAGAAGCACAACGAAATGATGAAGAAACTAGAAGAGAAATTTATTCGGGAGATCGAGCTTCTTACAAATGACTTTGATGAAGAGAAGAAACAGAACGCAGCAAGCAACGCCGCGATCAAAGTGGAATTAGACAGATTAAAGAGACGTCAGTCTCGATTTAGCTTAGAGGATGCTCAGTGATTCGTACAAATTGAAAATTTAGTTTTAGCTGGATGAAGCCAGGCGTTTTTTCGGCATTCTGACGCACCTAGTCGTTTATTCATTTGATAGGTAAATTGAAAAATATATATATTTTATAATTGTATCAAATACGCAAAACGGTCACCTTTTGGCCAAGTGCATAGCGCTTTACTATAAACGACAACATATGGTATAATTGTGCTTTGCAAATCCTCTTCCACCCCTCCCCTCCCAACTTTTAATGCGATAACCTCGCTATTTCCTCTCGACGTGAACGAAAACATGCAGTCGCTACCCCCCAACCACTCATGTAATAGCACGCCTACCTTCTCTCCCCTAATAATCCCAATCCCCTTCGCCCATGAAGTGATAAGAAAAGCTTTAAGACGTACGTCAAAAGAATCGAATCACAATAAAAACAACAACCTTTGTTGGACAGGGTAGCCTAGTCAGCACCCATTGACACCCAGCATCAAATAACCCAAAACTTAATTTCAAAATGTCAAAAATGCCGGCGAACATGATTTCTGTAGACTTTAATTCAATTTTAGTCGGCTTGTGTGCAAACTTGGTTTTCATTGTGCATTGGTACTTGACCCACTCGTGTTAAACTTTCATTTACCTTTGTAGCAGCATTTTAGAAAAAAAAATTGCTTTAGTTTTGTGCGAAGCTCTTAAGTTTCAATAAGCCATATCTAATGAACTCTAATGAACTTCCCCTTCGTCTCTTAAGGTGTGAAAAAAAGTAAGCTTCCTTTACGGTCGTCACATCTAAATTCAAAAGAGGGACGAAAAGTTGGAGGGCATTTTTTTAGGTAACCTCTTGCATGTTGGTGATTGGATTCTCGAAATAAGTACATAAAAAATTAGTACCTTGCAAAAGATTTTGAAACGATGGAAATTATTTTTGGATTTTACACGAACTTTTGCAAGTTTTTGTTTCATTTTGTTGTTTGTCTGTATTTTAAATTCTATGATCCCAATAATGCTAGAAAGAGATTTTTCCTTGCAATGGCAATGTGTTGGGAAGCAGATAGCCTCTCACGTGGTTTTTGAAATGCTGCCGCATGTCTGTGCCAAAAAACGCATGCGCTGCGATGCGTGTGCAATTGACGGCAAAAGCGAGGCTGCGTCAGTTGTACCGGACGATTCTTTGCTGATGTTGTTTATTCGTTTAAAGTACACATGAACCGAAATTTCAAAGCCAGTTTTTTTTTCTCCAGTATAAAAGTAGGTGCTTAAGAAACATTTTGAGAGGAAAATAGTTTACTAAAAGTAAGATGAACTTGTTTTGAAATGCGGCGAAAGTTGGGCCTTTCTCACTAAAATTCTAGACAAGAACCTGGAGTCTGGTGAAAAGCCGTGACGTCATTCGTGTGTACTCAATCGAGTGCGTCACTCTGTTTTTGTGATTTCCGTGGAACAACAATGTCGGTGAACTACTAAGATTCAGTATCGAGGCCGAAAGCTTCGCAAAACTTTCCAGGGTTGCGCTTTTTCGCCTTCTCCACCATGTTTCACGCCTGAACATCCACACGAGTGACGTCACAGAGACGCGCGCAAAATGTCTCAAATTTTCAGGCTCCGGCGGGAATTTTTGAACCCCTACAAACAGCGAATCCTCTTCACGAAAAGGAGGAAAACGACTAAAAATGAAATATGGGGAATATAAGCTATGTAAAAAAGTAAAAAAAAGCTGGTAGTAAATTTTCGATTCACGTGCACTTCAATAGGGAGTAGGGAACCTTCTCCTCACACAAGTTAGCAGACAGGTAACCAACAGAAAATCGATAATTTGCGCATTATACGTGACTCTTTGAAAATTTGTACTTTGACCAATTCCTGTAACCATTTATCTAGTCTTTGCAACCAAGAAGAAACAGTTGCAGGTGAAATTAAGTGATGTATAAAAAAAACCGTACTTGTTAATAATTTCTCAATCGAACACTTAAGAATTTGTATTAAAAGCCTCCAAGGTCCATTTATCGCCTTTTCGTCAATGAGTTTTTATTTATCCCCGAGTGACCAAACCAGATGAACTCGTCTTAATAATCTTCTTAATTGATGTGGCCACTAATGATGTTTTCATGGAAATTTTTCTTACTCGGGAACAAAACCGATGTTTTAAATTCGCTGCCACCATGATCCAAGCACCTTTTTTTTAAATTTTATTTTGACCAGTTTCTCCTGCGTGTATTTACAACTAAACCTCGTGGGCCATATACGGCGTCTCCTTTGCAGCTACTCAGTTGTGCTGAGTCCTGTCCACATCTATCCAAACGTATTTGCAGGCTGCCCGCTTCCTTGGGTAAGGGAATTGACAAACAAACCAACGGCGAAGTTCTATTAAAGAGCCCAAGAACTTTGCTTCGGCCCATCCTTAAACTCATAGTAAAAAGCTCTTCGCGCTACTGAAAAAGTACTGCTTGGTAGCTTTTTCTTGAATGGTGAGAATATATCGCGTCATCCTTCAGGCTCGAATGTTACAATACCCGTATGTATCATAATGAACAGCACCATCGTGTCATCAAACATCGCCCCAGGAAAGTACTGCTCATTAGACGTCGTTTGAATGTCGTGACTAATGTTTCATACCCGTGCTGCAAAGTTAAAAGCAATATGTACAGATTTAAGACTTCCTTCACTAACGCAGAATGGAGAGGTGTAATAATTGTACAGTACCATATTAATTGTCCAGGTTTGACTCTAGGGGGAGAGGTGTAACAGCGTAAGCTTAAGAGGGTTGATAGAATATACATGATAGTTTTGATGTAAGTAATAATTTTTTTTTTAATTGTTGAATACAATTAAAGAATAACTGAAAGAAAACCACATTTGCTGTGTATTTTGAAAACCAAGGGCGTAGCGAGGTGTGGGGAAGGGGGGGGGGGCGTCCTGGGGTGCCCGTGACCCCCTCTTTGTAAGCCTTTTTTAAGAAAACCTACAATATTCAGGTGGCAATCTGGTGAGTACCCTCTGTTTGACACAGTGTGACCCCCCGCCTTTGAAAAATCCTGGCTACGCCCCTGTGAAAAGTGATTTAGCCATACCTTCCTATCCCCTTTCCTTCCGCGTAAAGGGGGAAATTACGCCTAGGAGATGTAGTGTTAACCTCTGAGTTTCCTTTTTCTTAATAACCATACAAGTTATTTTGAAATAAAGTATGGTATGTCTCTTCAAGGCGACGTCGCTCGTTTTACCACAAGAATGCGGATTCAAACCTGGAGGTCCAATCAGAGTTTCGCTGTTTAAATTTGGGTTTGCTTTCGCCACTTCTGCTTCCGGTTACGCAATATTTGGTGGGCGTGTACCGCCCGGTTCAACAAATCCTGACCTTGCCTTTGGAGCTACACACCTGTTAGGTTTAGATAGGGGAATTCATTTTCTCAACTATATATTGAACCCCATGTGTTTGTTGGCGTATGCTTCCTGGGTTGCTGCAGTCAGGGAAACGTTGTGGGAAAACATGTCCAGGAATTGTGCATCAAATCAGGGAAATTGTTAACCCTTTGGCTCCTGAACATTTTGCCGAAAAACACTTTTTGAAGCTCGATTGCTGGTCAGAATCTAGCCAAAAAGAACCAAAACTGCCCAAAACTCTGTTTCCTGGCCGAGCTCCACACGCCCTTCTGTCCCTGGTGCTTAATATTAGTTTTCCAAGTTCGTGCATGCAAGAAAACAAAATTTCCAGAGTTTTTGGGTTTAAAAGTTTCACTGCCCCCTCCCCTTCTACCTTACGCTTTCTCTCCTCCCCTTTTCTTTTGCTTTTCTTGCCTATTTTCTTTCTCTCTTGCTGGGCATTTTCTGGGCTTCCTTTCGGTGTGAGAAGATTTGGGAAAAAACTTTTAGGATCGTAGGATTAGATGAAAGGAGGTGCAGGTGGGTAGTGGAACAAGATTTTCATTCAAATTTCGGGTCAACGTCACTTGTTTTTTCTGTTTTGTTGTTGTTGTTGTTGTTGTTGTTGTTTTGCGTTTTGTCCGGCCTGCTTGTTATATGTTAAAGGTTTCTACGAGCGTTAAACTGTTGACGTCACAAGTGCTACAAGGGACGTGGTTCTGCGCGGCCGGTTTTGGCCGGTGTAGGAGCCAAAGGGTTAATTCAACTTGAAAGTCAGTGAAAAGTCGGGGAGTGTTACTTTTGGCCAGCCATTAGGTTTGACTGACTTAGGGCCTGATTACATGGCAAATTTCAGCCCGGTTAAGTGAGAGCCTCTTCATATGAGCCCGGTTGACCGGGCTGGCTCGGTTAGCGGGATGAATTTTATCATCTGTTCACATGGGAAAATACAGCCCGATTACCGTGATGAAAAGTGGTGACGCGACCATTCACGCATGAAATTTAACGAACACGTCTGGTGAGAATTTTCGCTTTTATCGGTTTTAGAAACCTCAAAATCCTTTATCCTTAATTTAACTATCAAAAGAAATTATTCCGAACTAAGAATAGAAGAAAAAAGAGGTCAAAATCAAATACTCTCAGTTCTACTGATGCATTGGATCATTTTCATCCCGGTAACAGGGCTGGAGACAGTTCAGTATCGAAAAAATTCCAGCCCGGTTACCGAGATCTCGGTTGGAAAAAACGAAATCCGTCGGCAACCGAGCCAGCCCACCCTCTCATATGAACACGTAGAAATTTTTACAAAGCATTTAGTGGTAAGGCAAGATCTCGGGAACCGAGCTAGCCCGGTCAACCGGGCTCATATGAAGAGGCCCTCATGAGATGAGATTTCAGCTCGGCTCCCAGCCCGGTGGGTGGGACGGCCTGAAGCCCCTCTCCCAGGATGAAATTTCAAGCAGTGCTGAGATTCGCAATGTAATCGCAACAAAATTTCAGCCCGGGCTGAAATTCATCGTGTAATCAGGCCCTTAGTTGTGCTCGGACCGATTCAGACACCGTAATTTTCATGAGCCGAACCTAATGCATTCAATTAAGTACATAAAAAGTTTGGCGTGTGAATCAATTTAGGGTCTCATTACATGGCGAATTTAATTTTTCAACCCGGGCTGAAATTTGCCATGCTATCAGATCCCAAGAACGCCTATTTTAATTGGGAACGGCTCAGTTCTTTTCGCCTGGATGAGGCGGAAATTTTGACTTTGGAACGGCTTTGATTCAGACGCCGAACCTTTTCATGTGCCGAACCTAATGCATAAATTATTATATTATACATATTTCAGCAGTTTCTTTCAAAACTGGAACTGGAACTCGGACTGTATTAGCAACACTTGTGGAACGGCATATTAAGTTCGACGTCTGAATGTGTAATTTTGTTAATTTGGGTCGGTCCCTGAGTCGAGTTAAGTTCGGCTCATGAAAATTATTACGTCTGAATCGGGCCTGATACTGTAGCTCATATTGCAAAAGACTGCTTGTTGGTTGAGAGTTCCCCGCGAACGGTTGTGGAATTGTTTATTAAAGGTTTATTTTATAAGGCAAACAAACACGGCCGAAATTTGTTTTTTTTAAACACGATATTTATTTGTAACATGCACGACAAGATACATCAAGATGGACAAACTAAACTAATACCAATACAGCATACATGTACTCAGGGCCTCTTCATAGGAGCCCGGTTCCTTATATCTCGCCTTACTACTAAATGCTTTGTAAAAATTTCTACGTGTTCATATGAGAGGGCGGGCTGGCCCGGTTGCCGATCTCGGTCATCTGCCGGGCTGGGGCTATGAACACTCCAGCCCGGTTACCGGGATGAAAATGATGCAATGCATTTTCGTCAGTAGAACGGACAGTATTTGATTCAGTGACTTCTTTTATTCTTCTATTTATAGTTCGGAATAGTTTCTTTTGATAGTTAAAGTAAAGATAAAGGATTTTGAGGTTTCTAAAACCGATAAAAGCGAAAAATTCTCACCAAACTTGTTCGTTAAATTTCATGCGTGAATGGTCGCGGCACCATTTTTCATCACGGTAACCGGGCTGTAATTTCCCATGTGAACAGATGTAACACAAACAACGACACGGATAACGTCCAGAACGCTTTATAGTTTCTCATAAGCCTAACTTTACAAGCACATGTTTTTTTAGACAACTAACCACGCATGTGCGACTGAACTTGGGCTCAGGCCCCACGCTACATCACCCCCTCCCATATGAAGACAGAGGTTAGAGTAAGAAACATGACAAAGTTAGTATGCAACTGTCCCAACAAGGTAAAAAGGCCAAGTTGGATGAACAACAACTGTTCTGACATAGTCCTGGAGCCACAGTGGCTCTCTCCGTTCACGTCTCGGTCTCACTGGAGTCTGACTTGGAAAAGATTCATTGTTTACCAAAGGAACCTCTGGATGGGAAGGTATATCCGCAGGCTGCGAATCCGGACCTAGAGTACCACTCAATTCTTGGACCTGAGGGGTTTGATGAACTTCTGTGGATGGAGCCACTGGATCCTCCAGCCATTCCAAATCAACGCCCCCAGTATCATCGGATGCCCCTTGAATCTGAGTTGGCTGTTGCACATCTCCCAATCTTTCTGATCGACCTGCACCTCCAAAGGTAGCTTCCGGGGAGTGCTTTTCATTAATCTCTGGAGGTGTAAAGCATGGTTTGAGATAGTTGAAGTGGACCACCTTCCTCTTACGACGATTCCCTGCCTTCCTTCTCTCCTCCTCAATACGATAGGTAACATCAGACAGAGCTTTCACAACCCTCCAAGGACCGCACCAAGGTTTGAGGAATTTCTTCCTTCTTGCTCTGGTTCGGTTTCGATACCAGACTCGGTCTCCTACATGAAACCGCTGACCGTGGCACTTAGTATCGTAATAAGCTTTCTGAGATTTCTGTGCTCGCTTGAGGTTCTCTCTCACGATCTGCTCCGTCTCCTCCAGATGCTTCTTCTGCTGAATAACATAATCGGGGTAAGTCTGCGCCTCTCCCTGGGGAGGTGAGGTTTCAAACTTCAAGACAGCATCCACAGGCAAGATAGCTTCTCTGCCAAACATTAGGCGGTAAGGGGTAAATCCCGTCGATTCATGAACACTAGTATTGTACGCAAGAACCGCTTTCGGCACAAAGTCTGCCCAGTCCCGGCGATGGTCAGAAATCAGCTTACACAGGATCTTCACAAGTGATTTGTTTAGTCTCTCTACTTGTCCATCTCCTTGGGGTGGTAAGGTGTTGTCCGAGTTTTAGCTGCATCAATTAAATCACACAGTCCCTTGAAGACAGCACCATCCACATTGGCTCCCTGATCAGAGTGTAAGCTCTCAAAGCACCCAAACCGGCATATGTATTCGTCCATCACCTTCTTTGCAAGCGTTACTGCTGAAGTGTTTCTGACTGGGAAAGCTTGAGCAAATTTAGTAAAGTGATCGGAAACCACCAGCAGCCACTCGTGACCCAAACTAGACCTCGGTGTAGGACCAACTATGTCTATGGCCACTCTTTGTAAAGGGTGACCCGACTTGATGTTGATGAGGGGCGCCTTTGGCAACTTGGGAGGGTCATTGACTTCCGCACAAGGACCACACCTTCTAATGTGATTCTCGACATCCTCTCGCATCCCATGCCAGTAAAATCTTCTACGCACTCTCGCCAGAGTTTTCGCCACGCCAAGGTGACCTGCAGAAGGACTGTCGCGAAGGGCAGACAGCACTTGTGGTACTAGGCTCTCTGGCAAGCAAAGTTGCTGCGAAGTTTCTTGACCTGACACTTCATCTTCCCAGCGTCTGAACACCAGACTGTCCTTGAGAAACAACCTTCCCCACTGTGACCAGTATGATAGAAGTTTGCGCCCGCCTCCTTCCACATCACTCCTTGGGGATCTGACACCAGTTTTAAGCCACTCTGCCACCTGTGACAGAACAGGATCTTGGTTCTGGGCTGCTCTTATACTTTCCCTTGAAAGAGGCTCCATATTGACAGACTGGATCAATGTGGCTTCCCCCTTGTCATGTTCAGCTGATGCGGCCCCTTCCCACAAAAAGCGGGACAGTCCATCTGCATTACCATGCAACTGCCCAGGGCGATGTTCCACCTCAAAATCGAAATCACTTAGCCTTTCGAGCCACCGAGCAACCTGGCCCCTAGGGTTTTTGAAGTTCTTTAGCCACTGTAGAGCACTATGGTCAGTCCTAGCCAGAAAGCGTCTCCCATAGAGATAAGTCTCAAAGTGCTCAGCTCCCCACACAAGGGCTAAAAGTTCCTTACGGGTGGTGCTATAGTTCCTTTCAGCCTTTGATAGTGCACGTGCTGCATACGCTATTACACGCTCTTTCCCACCTTGAACCTGAGACAACACTGCTCCCAAACCACTGTCGCTGGCATCAGTGTCTAGAACGAATGGTACATCCAACTGGGGAAAAGCAAGGATGGGGGCGTTCATCAATTTACGCTTAATAGCCTGAAAGGCTTCTTCACACTCAGCTGACCATCTAAAACGATCACCCTTTTGAGAAGCACTGTGCAAAGGGGAAGCAATGTGAGCGTAGTTTGGCACGAATTCTCGATAGTAACCAGCTGTTCCCAGGAATGCTTTCAACTGGCTCTCATTCTCCGGCACTGGCCACTCCTTTATGACTCGTACTTTCTCTGGATCAGTAGATATGCCATCGCAAGTCACCACATGACCTAACACAACCACCTGTTCGGACAAGAACTTGCATTTCTTGGGGTTAATCTTCAATCCTGCTTCTGACAAGCGCGACAGGACCAATGACAGTCTCTCCCTGTGCTCCTGTAGAGTTCGACCAAAGATAATAATGTCATCTAGATACACTAGACAGTCTGACCAGCATAAACCTTTCAAGGTAAGGTGCATAGCCCTCATGAAGCACGCAGGTGCATTTGTTAGACCAAAGCTTAGCTTGCGGAATTGGTAAAGGCCATCCGGGGTCGCAAAGGCTGTTTTTTCCCGGTCTTCTTCTGCAACATCAATTTGCCAGTACCCCCTGAGAAGATCAAGGTGAGAAAACCACTGTGCCCCAGCTAAGCTCTCCAATATGTCATCGCACCGAGGAAGTGGGTACAAGTCTCGCTTGGTTACCTTGTTTAGAGCACGATAGTCCACACAGAAACGTTGAGTGCCATCAGGCTTCGCAACCAGAACTACTGGAGAGGACCATGGGGATTCAGATGGCTCTATAATCTGTGCTTCAAGCATCTCATCCACCTGACGGCGCATTTCTTGCCTTTTATGGAAGGGGACCCTCCTAGGTGGTACCCGGATTGGCTGTGCAGGGCCGGTGTCAATGGTATGTTTCACTCCCTTAGCAGTACCTAAATCCCACGGCCCCTTTGAAATGCAGTCAGCATAAGTGGACAACACCTCATAGTGCTTACGTTTTTCCTCCTCTGGAACTGAACCACTACTTATGGGGAACATCTCTTCCACCGGAATACTACCATTGCCAGAGTCACCCACAAAAACTGCACTACACTGTCTAGCCCCCAAGTCAACCTCAACATTTTCCTTCGGAACACTAGGCGGTACAATCTTGTACCCCTTGCCCGTGGCGCTCCCGTCAGGCAGTTCTTCCATGCCGGCTAGAGGATGGAGGTCCCCAATACTGCTGCATCTGTAAACTTTGATAGGCTTGTTAAGACAATTAAACACACGAACTGGGATTCGGCCTTCTTTTACAGTTACTGCAGTGCGCAAGGCCCCAGCGGAGTATCTTTCTGAAAACATGTTTGATGGTTCCACCACACCCATACACTCGTCCAGGCCACTCACCCCCCGAATCTCACAAGGTATATCGGCAACCATATTTGGTGATAATGTTACGGTCTCAGCAACAGTGATCCTGTACACTTTGTCAAGGTGTCCAAACACCATCTCAGTGGGTCCTCCCTCACTGTAGACAGTCTTAGTGTCAAAGTTAATTATACACTTGTGAGCCATTAAGAAATCTATACCAATTAACACTGGTTGTGGCAACCCTCGACTCACAAGCACCTTATGCTGCGCCTTGATCCCACCAAGCCGGAGTGTCAACTCTGTTTCACCAACGACATCAAGCGGCATGTTGTTGGCTCCCAGAACAGGCTTCCTTGGCGGTTCAAGTTTACTCACGTTGGTCTTAGTGCGATAGTACAGGTCTTCACTAATAATTGTTACTTCTGCACCCGTATCCAGTAAAGCTTGGGACTTAACACCATTGACATCACATGACAAAAATGCCCCTTTTGAATTATCGGGCGGGGTCACTTCTGGTTGCGCCCCGCCCGTCGCCAGTTTCCCTGGTCAGGACGGACTTGGTGTGGACAATCACGAATAAAATGGGTCAAACTGCCACACTTAAAACATGCTCTGGGGCCTTGTCCAGACTCTACACTTTCATTCCTACCTTGCCTTCCTTGAGGAATGCTCTTCAGCTTCTCTAAGATTTCAGCTTGTTGTTGAAATAGCTGCTTAGCCCATACTGGGGGTTCCGGGGACCCCTGTTGCGAGGCCAAGTTCCCTTCTCCTTCCACTCCAGAAGTTGAAGCAAGGACTCGAGCACTTCCTTTGTTTAACACTTTTTGATTTGATTCAAATCGCTGAGCCGCCGCCAGTGCCTCGTCTAAGGTGTTTGGGCCCAAATCCAACACCTTCTCTCGTAAAGTTAGGGGAGATAAAGCGCCTATGAAGAAATCCCTGGCGGTACGATTAAGTATATCCGGCGGGTCATCTGGATAGGCCAGCTCCACAAGGCGGGAGATTTCGCACCTCAGTTGATGTAAATCTTCGTCGGGGCGACGTAATTTGGCTCGTAGAGTAGAAATGTGTACTTGGCGGGATTCCTTTGGATGAAAACGATCTGTTAGAGCGCGTTCCAGAGCCGCCCAAGTAGTAGTTTGCTCGGCAGTCAGACTGTAATATGTAAATGATTATGTATGCGCCGAACAATGGCTGCAATGCGTATTTATGCTCGTTATTTTCCTCTCATATTTCTTGTGCTTTTTATGTCAGCATCCATTTTAGTCGACTTTTCGCGTTTTTACAAAGCTCCTCACTTGGAACAAGCGACTTTTAGAGTTCACCAAAGCAGTTTCCTTCGCTTAAAGCGAAAGCTGTTTGTATCGCGGCCGGTGTGTTTATGGATGAAGCATGGATATCTTTGTTATTCTCTCTCTGTTAAAATTGACATAACTGTCCATATGGATGTTGAACTAAATCCTGGACCAACTTCTTCGTCTTCAAGACCCACATGGAAGCGGCCCTATCGTGGATGCCGGAGTGGAAGAACGGTCAGGGCGCGTGAAGCAACGAAGGTTTTTAATATTCAAGCCGCCATGACACCTCGTCGTCACCAATTTGCATTTCACTCAGGACGCAATGACAACAATCTTGTTCGTATTCCGCTGATATCACCTCGGTCATGCTGTCGTCCACCACTACGTTTCGGTGTTTGGAATGCTCGCTCACTGAAAACCAAAGTATCGTCGCTATGTGATCTTATGTTATCTCATCGTCTTGACCTCTTATCTGTGACTGAATCGTGGCTTACCGCGAACGATAGCATCACCATCGCCGACCTTACGAATTCACTTAATGATTACGCTGTTTATCACCTGCCAAGAACCACTTGTAGAGGAGGTGGACTTGCTGTTATCGCACGGAAAGGGCTCCAAGTTACGCGAAATGAAGGCTGTATTTTTTCTACTTTCGAACATTTTGATTTAACTGTCACCTCTGGTAATAAGGTTTTTCGCCTTGTGACAGTATATCGGCCTCCACCGTCCAAGAAAAATGGCTTTACAGTAGAAAAGTTTTTCTCAGAATTCTCTGCGTTCTTAGAGGAGTTGACTGTTATATCCTATCAATTTCTTCTTTGTGGTGATTTCAACTTTCATGTTGATGACAATGCAAATGCAAACGCTAAACAATTCCACGATCTTCTTTTTTCTGCAGATCTGAAACAGCATGTTACAGCGGTGATTGTATTGCCGTGAACACCTAAAATATGTCTGGAATGTTAATTGTGTTGTAACCAATCACAGGCGAGATCTTCAAACCACAGAAACCACAGGCAACGGTTTCCTATCTGTCACGGAACAAATTATTTTCGTTTTGTTTTAACATTCAGTCTCTTTACAAGTAAACAATTGCTTTTCCTTCCTATTTGTTTACAGTGTGTGCTATAATAGCGAAGAATACAGGTTTGAAGGATTTTGAAATAAATTACAAAGCCGAAGTGCCGGGCCGACGCACGCGACGGTTTGGCGTGGGAATTTTCAAACTTTTTGTAACGATCGAAATCGGTTGTTACGCCTGATCGCAAGTTACAATGTTGCAAGGTAAGCCGCTAGAATTTTCTGATTCCCATCGCTTCGCGGCTATTGCAGCACGCTTTAACCCTTTTTTGTTAGGTCAGGTAGATTTACTATTTTGGTAATTTATTCTTTTTTTTGGTAGCAAATAATAAAGTTGAAATTCGAGAGTTGTTCTTGTCGATGTTTTCGTTTCTGATAACATAATCCTCGCTAATATTTTTTTGTAGAACAAGGGGATTGGATTTACGTGCGCTAACTATTAAACCTTCGAACTACTGTGCCGGCAGAAGTTCCTTGATCGCAAGATCGCAAACTGGAAAACCACCGACCAAATTCAACATCTATGGAATGATTGACACATCGCGCAAAGTAAACAGCCCAATTTTCGGTATTCCTTCCAAAATATAATTTTGCTTTTTCTCTGAAGGCATTTATGCATTTGATATCAGGAGGATTACATGCTGTAGGAAACTAGTTATGAGGGGATTTAGCCAAGAAGATTTGAAGTCCCCTTTGGATGCGATTATTAGCACATTTTGCGCGCAAAAGAAAAAAAACATGATTATCTCCGATCGCAGTTCTTCTTACCAAAAGAATCTCCGTAAATGTCCGTAAACTCGCATGTTACAACCCAATGGCTTTATATTGTTGAATGCATATCTGAAAATTTATTTTTCTAAGAATACACGATTGTTCATTTTTTATTGTCTCCGTGTAATATGTCGTTCCATGGAAGCCGGTCGTCGTCGCGTCGCGTTCGCTTCTAAATTTTCCTTTCTAAAATCGAACGATGTGCTGAATGCGGTCCTCAGCACTGATCTTGGGGAGGAGTGGTGTTTTAAATTCCTAATAAGACAGCTTGTATCCTTAAACATGTTAAACAAAACGAAAATGATTTGTTCCGTGACCGTTCGTTGCCTGTGGTTTCTGTGGTTTGAAGATCTCGCCTGTGATTGGTTACAACACAATTAACATTCCAGACATATTTTAGGTGTTCACGGCAATATAATCACCGCTGTAATGGCCCTACCCATCGTTTGGGTCATACTTTGGATCTTCTCATCACTCGCGAGATGGATACTCTAATTTCTCATACAAGAATTTTACCAGATCTTCTCTCTGACCATCTAGCGGTTGTGTGCTTCATAAATTTACCGCGGCCTCCTGCCACTCGTATAACTGTTACGCGTCGGAAGACTCGGGACATCGATCTTGATGCTTTTCGGAAGGACATCTCCCGTGCCTTCTCTAAGGAACCAGTTGATGACTTGGACGACAAGATAACTGCGTTTGATAACACATTGCGTCTTCTACTTGACAAGTACGCCCCAGAACAAACTAGGAATATAACCCTTAGGCCACACGCGCCTTGGTTCTCAGATGATCTTCGCGAATTAAAACGTGTTAAAAGGCGCTGTGAAAGAAAATTCCAATCCACTAAGTTATCAGTCGACAAGCAAATTTACTATCAAGCCTGCCGCAATTATAATCGCTTGTTGGAGGTTTCGAAAACCAATTACTTGAAGGACAAATTTAGTACGTCTAATATGAAGCAGCTTTTCAAGCTCGTTGATGGTATGTTCAGCGTAAAGTCTTCTCCAACTCTACCGACACATGACTCTCTTGAACATTTGGTTGAGAGTTTTGGCGACTTCTTCGAATCTAAAATCATCAATATCAGACGTTCTCTCTCTCAACAACCCTCCTCGCGGCCTAAATGTGTGACTGATGTATCGTGCTCTACCTCCTTCAGTCAGTTTGATCACGTCTCTCCTAATGGTCTCAAGACTATCATTCAGTCATCAAAAAGTAAAAGTTGTGCTCTCGATCCTATACCTACTTGGTTGTTAAAGGACTGCATTGATGTTATGTTGCCCACTCTAACTGATATCATGAACGTGTCTTTGGATCAGGGCATTTTTCCCTCTTTTTTCAAGAAGTCACTGATTCGGCCTCTGACAAAAAAGGACAACCTCGATGCTGATGTCTTTGCCAACTATCGGCCTATTTCCAATCTATCGTTTCTCTCTAAGACATTAGAGAGAATAGTGGCTTCCCAGATTGAGGGTTATCTCACCACGAATGGCTTATTTGCTAAAATGCAATCAGCATACAGAAAGCATCATAGTACTGAAACTGCCCTTCTACGAGTTGTTAATGATATACATCAGGCAATTGACAATAAATGCGAAGCTCTTTTAGTGCTGTTAGATCTGTCTGCGGCTTTTGACACAATAGACCACGCTATTCTTCTTGATAGGCTTCGGTATCGCTATGGCTTTTCCGAAATGGTTCTTCGGTGGATTGAATCATACCTTAAAGGTCGTCCTCAATGCATCGCCCTCGATAAGATCGTTTCTCGACCACGATATCTACCGTGTGGTGTTCCTCAAGGGTCCGCCCTTGGACCGCTGTTATTCTCGTTGTATATCGCCCCTCTTGAAGATATCATCTCCGCACACGGTTTCGACGTAATGATGTATGCTGACGACACCCAGCTCTACATTTTTATGCGTAAAGGAAACCGCATCGCTTCTCTAGAAAATCTCAGTTTGTGTCTAGATGATATCATGAGTTGGAATTTATGCAATATGCTTAAATGCAATCCGTCGAAGACTGAGATAATTCATTTCTCTTCGCGTTTTTCACCTGCTGAGCCGATTGCTTCGATTAAAGTCGGTGATCATTACGTTCAGCCTACTAGTGTTATCAAAGACCTTGGAGTCACGCTTGATTCACACCTTACCTTTGTTCCCCATGTCAACAATACCTGTCGCGCTCTTTCGCGTTCGTTTCATTTTATTGGCAGAATCAGAAAATATCTTTCGCAAGCGGATACTGAGCGCATTGTCCATGCCTTTGTTTTATCGAAATTGGATTATTGTAATAGTTTGCTCTATGGAATTCCCTCTCGTGAAATTGAGAAACTTCAGAGATTGCAGAATACCGCGGCAAGATTAATTGTGTGCATGAAGAAGACTGATCACATTACTCCTGTTTTAAAAAAGTTGCACTGGCTTCCTGTAAATGACAGAATAATTTTTAAGTTACTGTTGCTTACGTACAAATCTCTTAATGGCCTTGCCCCGGTGTATATTAACGAACTTTTACATCATTACACTCCCTGTCGCTCTCTTCGTTCTAGCGATTCCAACCTCCTAGTTGTCCCGAAGACTGCTACAGTTACTTACGGAGATAGATCTTTTGCGGCAATTGCTCCGAAGTTATGGAATCAGCTACCGCTTGCAATTAGACTAGGTAACTCTGTTGATAGTTTTAAAAGGGCCTTGAAAACGTACCTGTTTCGTGAGAGCTCTTTCTTTTAGCTGTAAAAAGCATCGAGACATTTATATGTAGAATGCGTTTTTAAGAACTTTAAGAACTTTAATATGTCTGTTCGGCGAGGCCTTTCATGTACGCCGGCAAAATTTGACTTTGAAGCTCGGCATTCCACTTGTTCAGCGACGCAATGTTTTTAAATTTCCGTAGCCACACCAACCAGTTTTCTCCCGAAGCAGCCGAGAAAGTTTCAGGTTTAATGCGAAGAGAATGATCCGGGGATGTGGTCGATGAGCTCGTGGAGCTGCTTGAACCGGCCGCCGTAATTTCACTTTTCGTCGCGAGTTTCGCTTCAAGCTGGGCCAATTTCGCCTCCAAGGCTTTCACAGTGTCTTCCATGGTTAAAATCTCCACCGCTGCCACCAAATGTAACACAAACAACGACACGGATAACGTCCAGAACGCTTTATAGTTTCTCATAAGCCTAACTTTACAAGCACATGTTTTTTTAGACAACTAACCACGCATGTGCGACTGAACTTGGGCTCAGGCCCCACGCTACACAGATGATACGAATTCATCCCGTTAACCGAGCCCGGTCAACCGGGCTCATATGAAGAGGCCCTCAATATACCATACAAGCAGCACAAACTATCTCTAAAACAAAGTAAACGGTGATTACGGCAAGGGGGCTGGTATCAAGCAGAAGAGCAATTTTCAATTTACCATTGATATTCAATTTTCCTGTTTAATTCTTCGGAGTTGGGCGTCTTACAAAGCGTTTTGCTAGTGTATAGGTAATAATTATTTGGTATACACAAAGAGAAGATCTACGATAGTCTGCGTTCTTGGGCGTTCGTCAATATGTGTTTTTCCTCTTTCGTGTGGAAAAGGATCTGTTCATTTGGGGGAATAAAATTTAAATCACTCAAGTTATTGAACCATTTCAATACATCAGTGTTTAATGAGGATGTAACAGGACAGTCCAAGAAGGTGTGTTTGCCGGTGCGTTTGCTTATTATTATTCGTACCCGAAAAGGCACACAGCAAGCATCACATGTCGGCATTTTCGAAGGCTAGTTTACTTGCGCGGCCGTACTCCGGCTCGATCGCAGTCTGTCACCCGTTAGCCAAGTGAGCTATTCCACGTTCCTTTGGACAATTTGACGTAAAAATTCAATACAGTCTCCTCTTCAAATCGTGTCGCGGCTCGCACAAACCATGTTAGTTTTACTTGCAATGCACCACTCCTCCCTTTCATTAATTAGTAATTAACAATTATTGAACGAGGTTGACCAAAATGTCGTGATTTGTCAGTGGCGAGCAGATTGATCATTTGCCTCAGCCTTCTGAGCCTTCGGCTTCGGCAAATAATTGATCTGCGAGACACTGGCAAATCACGATAATTTAATTGTAAAAACCGAGTTCAATAATAGTTTATCAATCGATCACCAACATGGCTTGTTTTTTATAATTATTTTCGGGAAGCGTGAAACGATCTGTCATTTTTCCGGGTGAATTTGAAGAGCACGGACGCGTGGACACAACTACGCACGAGCAGAATATTATTTGCAGCAAAATCATAGTTGGACGCACGAGGAGACCATTATTTGTAGGCAGTTATTTGTTATTTTTGCCGGTTGTTCCTAAAACGCGGAGTGCGGAATGCGGAGTGCGGAGTGCGGAGTGCGGAGTGCGGAGTGCGGAGTGCGGAGTGCGGAGTCATCAAAAAGAAAAAATGGCAAATGGCAAAAATGGGAAAATGAAGAAATATTAAAAACAGACGAAATAAAAATGATATAAATACAAACGAGTACAAAAATTCCATATTTCATTTCTGATGCACTGTTTGTCACAACTTGCGTTCGTGACGAGAAAATTCTTGCAAGCAAAATGTAGCTGAGCCAATCAGAGGTAGAGGTCCCCACATACACACGAAGATAAATAATTGTGCACGCACTAATAATAGCTCGTTGCGTGGAAAATTCTGGGCTAATTCCTGTAACGAATTTGTGCCAGGTTTAGCACTCGAACAGATGTCACGTCACGAGCACGTTTACTGTTTAGCCAGCCATGTCTGACACTGGTCAAGGTTAGTCGATTGATATGTTATTGAACACTGCTTTTCCTTTGAAGGCTTCCTTTAGCTGATTAAAATGAATATTAATTATTGTCTTAACCCTAGATAAGGAACATCCGCTGGTGATAAGCGACGAAGAAAGGTAAGTCTCTTTGTAAGATTATCCCACAACTATAATTACATCGCTCAATATTGAGTCATAAAAACATATTTAGTACACACACAATTAATAATTCTCTCTACTTTCGCTTTTCTTAGTTATTCGCATCACTCGCCATCAGTGAATTCATCGCCAAATCAAAGGTATGTTTTCGGTTAAGTGTGACTCATCACTATTTCCCTTCGCTACGGTGGATAATCAAGTGTCGATTATATTACAGCATGAATGACAAGTATAAAAAAGTCACGGTCTAAAATCATTGCGTTCATCAACAAAACTATTTCTTCAGTAATACAAGCCATAATTTCTCCTAGTTGTGCATTTTAAGCAGTAGTAAGTGATAACGGACCCAGCAAAGGATGTTTTAAGTGAAAACAAACGAAATGAGATGCTGTGATGTTTCAAAATAAATCGCCAAGTGCTTTATTAATTATTATGTGCTAATAATTGTACGCCATCTTCGTGCGTGAAATCACCATCGTGGGAACCTCTACTTCTGATTGGCTCTGCTGCATTTTGCTTGCAAGAATTTTATGTCATGTACTGCGGAGATAACTATCGCTACGTACTCAAGTTGTGACAAACAGTGCATCAGAAATGAAATAAATTAAAACTCTGAAAAAAAAAAATAAAAATAACCCAGAGAAACCTTGTACTCATTACGGATCACAAAATGTTCTCCTTTTTATTGATTTTCATTATTATCGGGTTGTTGTCAGAGAAAAATATTCAATTTCCTCTTTATTATTATATTTTATTTGTATTTATATGGAATTTTTGTACTCGTTTGTGTTTATATCATTTTTATTTCGTCTGTTTTTAATATTTCTTCTTTTTCCCATTTTTGCCATTTGCCATTTTTTGTTTTTGATGACTCCGCACTCCGCACTCCGCGTTTTAGGAACAACCATTTTTGCCGTGAGATAAATATCAAACATGTTTGATACTTTCCTCAAGGCCTCGCGAGGCGCCGGAAAATCTCATGAAAACCTCGCCGCACTGTCGCGAAATTTTCTATTTCTTTTCATGTTTTAATTTAGTTTTTGTTTCAGTTTTTCGGTTTTCGTATTTCGTGGGTTTAGTGTGAATTATCTAGTGTTAATTCAACGTTGTAGTGTAGTTCGTAATTAAAGCTGTATTGTAACTTAGTCTCTCATTGAAAAAAGGTAAGTTTGTTGTTCTTTTAGTGTTAATTTAGTATAGTGTTGCAAATGTAGGAGTATAAGGTACCGTGTTTTACAATAAGTATGTATGTAAAGTGTTAATTGTAAAACGTTTATTATGCATATATAAATGTAAGCTTCGTGGTGTGAAGGTGTGGTTGGTTGTTGAAGTGGTGAACAGTTGGTCGACGGAAAGGAAGGTGACTTAGAGAGAAGAATTGAGAAGAGGAGTTGAACGACCTAAGGGCACAAAACACGTTTTCCTTGCTAAACGTCATTAGCATACACCGACCAAGGTTCAAGGACAAAAGTGGTGTTCGTGGGCCCGAGGGCAGAAAGAAGAAGAAGAAGAAGTTTTACTAAGAGAAACGGCGAGTCGCGTTGACTGTAGACCTAGCTGCAAAAGGGAAGAAACAGCAAGGAGGTAAAAGCGACATTGGCTGCCGAAAAGGTAACAAGGAAGGAATCTTTTGGGAGAACGGGAGTAAGGCTGGTGGAGCACGTGTGGGGAGAGTGTTTCGGTTTGTTGGGCAAGACATTCACAGGAAGTTAAAGAAATTGAGAGGAACTGAACTGTTGGCTGTAAATATTAGTGTAAAGTAATTAGCAAAAAAAATATCGTTTAGGTTAAGTTAAGGATTAGGTAATTATTTAAGTACGGTTAGTTTTATACACCCAACTTAGTTTGTAATTTTAATTAGTTTTAGGAATTACTTTTTTCTTTAATTTTTGGAGTCAATATTTTCTTCTTTCTCGAATTAAAATCTCTAGTTTCAGTTAAGTTTCATGGTGGTGTGTTGTGCGTTTGTGGAAACGGGTTTTTATGTAGTGTTCGTTCTTACTTCTGTATTATATTGTTTTGGTGACCTGCGTCACACGCACACTAGAGGAAACAGCATCGTGACTGGTGTCTCACGAGGCATTTTGCTCAGCTGTTTCCTCGCGCGTGCGGCGGCCTTCTTTATTCATAGAGGAAACTAAAATCTGAAATCAGTAGCTTTATAGGAGTATGAAAAGCTTAAAGGCAGCTGAAAGGTTTGAAATTGTGCTACCCACGTTCGCTTATTGCGGGACGGTTACGAGGGTTAGCTTTCTTCTATTTGAAGACCCAAAATGTGAATACTATAGTTCACGTCCGGTTTCCGGGTGGAAGAAGTTGTCCGGCATTTTGAAATTGCCGATAATTACCCGGGTCTGAAAGCCACAGAGTATAGGAATGGGCTCTGAATCCAGTTTTTTTTTTCTTCGTGTCGCTGTAAAGCAGTTTGGAAGATTCAAAAGGGAAATCTGTTGACAGGGTGGGACTTCAGACTTCAGACTTCAGACTTCAGACTTCGGATTTCGGATTTCGGATTTCGGAATTTGGGTTTGGGATTTCCGACTGTGGATATTTAATATATCAGCCATATTTTCAGATGTCGCTGTCGGAATTTCATACACGGACGCTGATGTCGATGTGTGTCGTCTACGAAGCCGAGGAGGGACTTCAGACTTCAGACTTCAGACTTCAGACTTCAGACTTCGCAATTCGGAATTCGGAATTCGGATTTCGGAGATTGGGATTTCCGACTGTGGATATGGCTTAGTATATCAGGCTGTTTAGATGGCTGAGATAAACTAAAACTGTATGGATTTTGTTTGCATGGCTGTGCGGATGGCTTCTCACGACGTATACTGTGCCTAAAAGTAGGTTTAACCAATAACAACCCGAACCCGAATATTGGTGTTGATTTTTTCTAAGCACTGTCCAGCAGATAGGTGGAGTACCTAGGGTGGCTCGCATTGATAAGGGAATGGAAAATATGTGGGTTTCCATCATCCAGAGGCTATTAAGGTATAATGACGGTGATGATTTAGCAGGCGATAACAGGATTGTTCAAGGAAGTAGTGCCAACAAAAGAATAGAAGCCTACTGGTCAAAGTTAAGGCAAGGTGGAGGCGGCTGGTGGATGAACTTGTTTAAGGATTTTAGAGATTCTGGTGTCTTTTTAGATGTTGATCCGTTGCTTAGAGAATGCTTAAAGTTTTGTTAATGCCTAACTCCGGTCTGTTGCAAAATTGTGGAATATCAAGAAACTAAGAGTTGACAAAAACGCAGATGCTCTTGGAGGAAAGCCAGACGTAATGTACTTTGTGCCTGAAGTATATTCGACCCACAGTTATCTCGTTGATGTCTACCAATGAAGAACTTGTGGAAGCTGTAAAACTCTTTTCGGGGCACAATCCAGAGATTACTCGCGGGAGTTTGAGGAGCTCGTGGGGTATATAGTCCCCAACCACCGAGTACCACAAAACCCAGAAGAAAGGTTAATGCTTTTTATAGAAATAACAGATAATTTGAAACGATTAGGATTTGGACGCTGCAGACCTGTCCACAGTACCCATTATCAAGCATAGCCTTACATAATGATTGCTTTCGAAATATTTAAGGCATCTGGAATGTTCGGCTGCAGCACGTTCAGATTCCTTGTTGTCACGTTGTAAAGTTACATATACAGCTATTAGTTGTGGTCGGAAACATGTCAACATGATATTGCTTTTATTATGTTTGATTGCGTTCACAAAATAACGTCTTTGAATCCCTGAATTGAAATAAAATTTTATTCAAATGAACTTGGGCGTCCTTCGAATAATATTTGTACACGCCCGCTAATGGTCAGCGTGCCACTCAGTTCAGTTCTTACACTTTGTGCCGACTTTTTTATCCTCATTAAACAGGAACACACAACTAATTTTTGATGTCATCGAACAATCTTGTCATATCTATAGGCAGTATGGTACTTGTAGAGATGACGTCACGCAAGCGCGCCAAGCATCTCATGATTTTTCCATGCACCTCTTGTTTGCGTCACCACTTCCAGGTTTACCCTAGGAAAGCGTTAAAAAATAGTTTTAATTAGCCCACATAGCATTCATCACTCCTTTAACTGAGACCCTTGTGAGAAAACATGAAACAAACCAAAACTGTATGCAACAAAACTAGCGCATGATTTTAGTTATTTCATTTTCTAAGGAACAGAATGGACTATCTCTCCACCTTATTAATTAAAAACACCTGTACAACATGTCAGAAATAACAGGTATGGAATGTATACAAATCATTAGCGACTGCAGGTGTACATACATACATACATACATACATACATACATACATACATACATACATACATACATACATACATACATACATACATACATACATACATACATACATACATACATACATCACATTATTTACCCTCGGATTTTAGAGTAGCTTGTGCAGCTAATATCTCCGAGCATTTAATCATCAGATGAAAGATAGACCACCACACCGGGAAATACGTCCCCTACAAAACTAGTACATTGTTACTGTGTGGGAGTCACGAGTAAATTCCGGTTTTCAGTCACTATTTTCTCGTTGGAATGCATTTTGGGTCAAAGAAGACACAAGACATCCTTGCGGGAGGATTTCCCTGTAAAATCTTTCCAGAGATACTCAGATAGATATTCAGAGCAGGTTTAAGTATGATCAAATATTTGGTTTATCAACAGAATTGATAAGTGAAGGTACCATCCGTAAAGAGATTCTAGTGCTGAAGTTTCGCTCTGACGAAGGGCTAACGCTTGACTGAAACTGACAGCATGGCAATTTCACATTGATTTCACAAGGCTATTGCGTGACACTTTAATAAGCTGTGCAAAATGCAAAATGATTCAACCTTTTTCCCGCAGAACTAATATTATTCCTTGGTTTGCTTTCAATCTTTTTTTTTCAAAACTGAGTCGTTTTTATTATTGTCCTTTATTCTCTTGCTTTCCATTTTTTTAAATTTCCTTGTCGATAGTCTGAATTCAGTTGTACAGCCTATACGAAAGTAAATTGTCGTTCATCTCAGTCTCTGAACAATTGTTCAGCTTTGGTCATCGCGTCGCCGTGTATTTCATTTCATGTTACTTTTTGCATAATAAGCTTAACAGATCCCCAATCCCTTTCCAAAATATCCCCACACTAGAAATAAATAGACGGGGAAAGTTATTGAACTAATCTTACCTCCTTATCCATACATATGGCTGATATATTAAATATCCACCTTCGGAAATCCCAAACCCAAATTCCCAAATTCCGAAATCCGAAATCCGAAGTCTGAAGTCTGAAGTCCCTCCTCGGCTTTCGTAATGGATATCCACTACAAACAAAAATACTCCAACATCTTGCATGGTAAGCGCAATGCGTCCAGAAAAAAAAAAAATATATATATATATATATACTTTTGTCTCCCGCCAAATTTAGGATTTACACTTTTGGCCAATTTACATAACCATTCGCCTCACCTTAATCAAATGCTGTGATTGGTTGGTGAGTTGGAGGCGTGTCTGGAGGCTTTCTGGAGGCGGAAGGGCATGAACTAGAGAGCTTAATGCACATGTCATCGGCTTCCCCGTGGGGTCGACCCCCGGGCCTACCAGGGAGATATGTGGGGAAATACAAGGAGATGGACGGGTTTCTATGCCCGAGGGTAGGGGAAAATCTTGACATTGTTCTATGATCAAAGATTAGAGGGTGGGGGAATTCACAAGTTTGAAAAGGATGTCACGGGGAATTTTCAGCTGAGAGACACCTAACCCAGGGGACTTTGTCCTGAGAGATTCCTCGACACCCCTGGGAAATTCCTCAAGTTTGCTTGACTGATTTTACAATCCCCCTGGTTAGCCCGGGGGTCAACCCCACGGGGAAGCCGATGACATGTGCATAAGCAACGACGACGGCGACGGCAACGAGAACGACACAAAACAATAGGTTTAATGAGCACAAACAATAGCCCTGCATATGCGTTTTACATTTTCGTACATTTCTTTGCCGTCCTCGGCAAAACAACAACGTGAAATGACCAAATTTTAGGTTTTGTGTAGAACGTGAGCGTATGGCGGTGAACTCTTCTTTCTTTTTCCCAACTTCAACGCCGTGTTTGCTAATTTAGCTCCAGGTAGTTCGCCCACATTTTACAAGTTAAAGAAGTTGGAATAATAGCGAAAGAGTTACGATAACGACAAGTTAGATTTTCAAATGACGTTTTCGTTGCCGTTGCCGTCGTCGTTGCTTAACTAATTAATGGTGCGCGGCTACACGGCAGGTAAGGCCCGTTTCGGGGGCACCCAACGAGCCAAATCAAGCAAAAGCTGTAGAAAGGCATTTTTAAGTACCTTATGGTATTTGAAGTCTTTTTAAAGCGGTTTTTTCATAAACTAGAAGAAGTTCATCTGTTCGGATTCCCTAGCTGAAATTTTAATTGCCCGAAAATGTTAGGGAACAAAATCTTCCTTTGAGAAAACACAAGCTGAAATTAACTTTCCACGAACTTTCTAGGGAACTATTTTCTTTCCGAAAATGCTAGTTGACGTTTTTGACTGCCAAAAACAGCAATTACGACCTTTCCGAAAACCTCAGGGGCTAGGATTTCCCAATTTCGAATCTTTTAGGCTTCGTTTTAGTTACGAAAACCCGAGTGCACTGTTAAATCGACGCCGAAAGTGCAAGGCGAACAGATATCTACCGAAACTTGTCGTTGGGTGCCCCTGCCGTTTCAAACGTCGTGCTACTGCCGTGCTTAACTGGCTCGACTGTCGCACGACTCCAGCACGACTTGGTTTCAGACGTCGAATTTAATTCCGTTGAATAAAAAGTTGTTGCCCAATCTCGTACCCAGAATCGTCGGGTGCTGTAATTAAAACACTTCAGACACTTACCAGCCGTTGCACAAAGCAAATCCAAAATGTTAATTTATGAATTGAGTTCGACACGGCAGTAGCACGACGTTTGAAACCAAGTCGTGCTACTGCCGTGTAGCACGGCAAGCCTTGCCGTGCTACACGGCAGTAGCACGACTTGGTTTCAAACGTCGTGTTTAAGTCGAATTTAATTCGAGTAATTGAGTTCGACACGGCAGTAGCACGACGTTTGAAACAGGCCTAACATGAAAGAATAACCCGTCTAACCCGTTTTGCGGGTGACTCGCCTGAAAGCTGAACTATAAAACAACACACACATGTAAGCTTGACCTCGCTGATCCGCAAAATGGATGGAATTTTTAGCAAGAAACAGGCGTGTAACGGACCACTTGCTTTTTTAAGACCTAATGTTGATAAGCAAGAAGCAGTTAGACTTGCACGTTTATTGTTTGGTCTTCGTGTTTCTGACCCCTCGTTGGTCAAGGAATTTGTGAGCTATGATGACCGGAACTTCTACTTAAGAGGAGCGCTACTAAATCACTCTAATGAGGAAGGTAACCAGGAACAAGAACTGGCGAGGGAGGGTGAATTCGTGATGAAGATTTTAAACTTCGTTGATTCACAGAACATTCCTTCTGTGAATGCGCAAAACGGAATCATGCTTCACTTGAAGGCACGTGGTTTTGTCTGCCCGGTCCCGGTGCGGTCTTTGAATGGCGAATACACTAACGAGTGTAAGTTGAGAACTTCCGAGGATCGTGAATCACCAGGCATTCCTGACCGAGTTTACGCTGTTCGTCTTCTTACCTTCGTCCCGGGGAAGCTTCTTAAAGATGTCAGCTGCACCATCGATCTCATGTTCAAACTTGGTTGCTACATAGCAAACATGAATAAAGCTTTGCAGGTATGCTCTTATTTTGTGGAAATCAGTTGGGTTTGCTATTGTAAATCTGCGTGGCTATTTACAAGTGAATTTTAGCTGGTGTTGGGGAAGGGACTACTTCGACCTAAAGTTACATGTAACTTCATTTTTCATTTCATTTCACATTTATTGTGCTACCTCATATAGATATAATTGCACACAGTCAGCGGTCGTAGAGTTAATTAATTACGGTAGTGTAAAGTAGTTACAATAATGTGATACGATGTCATAGGGTTCATTAATTACGACAGGGTTTACGATAGGGTTAGCTAGTTACAATGATATGATACAATGGAGTCATGAAAGGCTCCTGGGTTAGTTGACAGGTCAATAATAGATTGAGGTAAGTTGTTCCAGTTGCTTAGTGTTTTAGGTAAGAAACTGTATTTGTACAAATTTGTACGGGCTGAGAGTGGGATGTAGTGTTCGCAATGTGTGTGTCTTGATCTCCTGGTGGGTTTCTTGAGTGATTCCAGGAAGGGAAAATATTCTATTCTAAACTAGTGGTTTACAAGCACCTAAGTTAGCCAGTGTTAGTTACAAAGGGTTCTGCTGAAGACTAACATGTCCACGAAACAGGTTAGAATATCTAAACATTAAATTTTAGGTGATGGTGAATTCTGCTCGCACTGCCAAAACATCAATGACTGTCATGTCTAAAGCCCCGTTCAAACAGCACGTGATAGTTGATGATAGTTGAAACGTCCAAAACTATCATCAACTATCATGTGTGCAGTCAAACGCAAAAACTATCATTGACTATCATGATATTTTTGAGCAGGTTCAGAGGTGATGATAGTGCATGATAGTTCATGTTCAAATGCGAGTGATAGTTAACAATTATTACCGAAGTGGAGGTGAATAGTGGTGGATATTTACCAAGCCGTGAAGCGGCGAGGTAAATATCCACCACTTTCACCAACACTGAGGTGAGTAATTGTTTTAGTATATACCACACAAGTGGAATAATTAGGGGACCAAAACATTACTTTCTGTGTTACAATATACTGACAAGCGGTCAGAAAATGTACAATCTCACACGGAGGTGAATAGTACTTGCTAATCACCTCCAAGTTAACCAATCAGAGCACATGAAAAGTACTATTCACTTGTGTGGTATATACTAATTAAAACTCTATCATCAACTATCATTACCCTTTGAACGGAGCTTAACAGTCCTTCTTGATCAATACACTAGGTGATTTTATACGCTGATAGCATTGAATTTGATTGCCAGTGAAAATTGCCAGCAAATTTTGCTTGTCTGAATTGTAAAATCTCCTGTGTTGGTTTTTAAATTGCTAATTCTTGGCCTTGATGCCGCTGTTGGAATTTTCCTGGGAATGATGATGCCAGTTGGGATTTCATATTCTTTGCTGTCACTACTTTTTGGGCCATGTCGCTTGTCGGGATTTACCCTGGCAGGGCCTCTTGACTTGTACTTTGGTAGGAGAAGACAGTTCTGGTCACATTAATGGAATAAGTGCTAACTCGATTTAGACCATTATTCTCATACATTATATCAGGTAAGGATTCACTATGGGCTTTATAAAAAGTCTTAGAACATCTAACTTATAATAAATAGAAAAGGTAGGCCTCAGTCCAAAACCATGCATCATTGTTGTTGTCAGCCATTTTGAAAAGACGTGATAAAATTGCCCAATTTGATTTGTTTACTTTACTGGCAATTTGCAGAGATGAGCATATAAAATCGCAAGACAGGCATACTAGGCAAATGCCAGCAAATTTAATCCCAGATATCTGACATGTCAGATAGTGGTGATTTTATACGCTGATTGTGGCGATTGGAGAAATCGCAATCGCTGCAAAGGGCACACTAGGTGATTTTCACTGATCGCAGCAATCGGTGTATAAAATCACCTAGTGTGTCACCCTCTTTAGGTACAACCATGCTTTACTTAAGGCTGGTTTTCACTAGCGATGGAGTTTGAGTCATAATCAGAAGTGTGGAGCATTATGATTGGGTGAAAATCAAAGCGCCAGAGTCGGAAGCAAAATACTGATTCCGTTATGACACTGTCTCTTCTGATTAAGTGAAAACTAGACTGTTAGAGTTGCAAGCACTACTTTGGTATCAGGCTGTAATCTAAGAGCATGAGAACAAGGACTGTGATTGGTTGGTTCCTCTGCTTCTGCCTCAACTCAGACAATCTAGTTTTCACGGTGTATAAATGGCCTAGTGTGTCACGCTCTTTAGGGACAACCATCTTTACTAAAGGCTGGTTTTCACTAGCGGTGGAGTCTGAGTCATAATCAGAAGTGTAGAGCGTTATGATCTGGTGAAAATCAAAGCGACAGAGTCGGAAGTGACGGAGTCATAAGCAGAATTGGAAGAAAATGGATATGTTTTGATTCTTCTGACTCAGATTCCGTTGAGCTTGTGACTCCACTTACGACTCCGATTATTTATTTTCACTGTGTCATAAGCGCTGTTATGACTCCGACCAGGACTCCAACTCTGACGCTGTCACTAGTGAAAACCAACCTTAACTTGGGATGATGTGACATCTCATTTCAAACCATTCAATAATATCCACATTCCATAGAAGCAAGGTCCCATGATTTATGAGTCGCATGAGTCTATGAGTTATGAGTCAATGAGTCAATGATCGGTTCAGCAGTTTTCACAGAAATCCTTCTAAATCGCGGACTTTCTCCATCACATCCTTGTGCTTGGAGTAAAGCATGGCGGACAACAGGGAGGGAATGGTAAGTGAAATAGTTTGCAATAATTTGGTCGTTTAGGAACTGAGGTAGGAGTGCTGTTGATTCTGTTATCATTCAAGTGTGTTCTTGAGTGTTTTAGCATGTTACATTAGAAGTAAGGCTGGTTCACACATTGAGGTAAGCATGGTAAAAACACAAAGAAAAGCATAAGCATAACAATGTTTAAACTTGTTATATAAGCATAAGAAAAGTGACATATACAGGAATGCAAGCGCAATGAGCTCCAAAACATTTCCAAAATGGCATATGAAGAGGAACTTCTTCTCTTGTTGCCTGTTTCTGAAGAAAATTTTCAGAATTTATAATATTATTCACAGAAAAATAATGTCAACTTGCCACTACTAACATCAGCCGCTTCTGCAACATATTTCCAGCAAAGCCTTTTCTTGTTTGCATCCTTAAAATTATATGAGGATTAATCGTAGGGGCAGGAATATTTGCGAATTTCTCGTGAAGTGTAAAAGAGCAGTTTCAGCCCCCATGATAGCGGACAGAGCAGGATTGGACACTATTGACTTGAATTTTGGCTGGCACCAAAAAGGGCTGTTTTTGTGTGCTTGTGCTTATGCGTTTACACACTTGTTAATAAGGTTAATGCGCCAAACACAAGCATAAACATTAAAGCACAAGAAAATGGAAAAGATTGCATTTCCTTATGCTTATGCCATTCCCAGTTTACACTGTTTATGCTTATGCTTATGTCACTGTGTAAACCAGCCTTAACACACTTCTTGAAGCAAAAGGTTAAAGTGCACCTAAACCCCAAAAATTTTTTTCACTGAAATAAATCTTTGCACCTGTTTGAAACGCATTGCGCCTTTTTTAACAAATCTTGACTAGTTATTTTGACTTTTCTAGGGTGTTAAAGTTGTAAAATCTGGCTCCACAACCAAGTCAGAAGGGGCTTGGGTCTATTCTCGATTTGACATCAAACTGCTTTGCATGCATGTTTACAAAGACTTAATGCAATGTAAATCAGTTTGTGACGTCAAATCGAGAATAGACCCAAGCCCCTTCTGACTCGGTTGTGGGGCAGAACTTAGGAGAAATTGAACTACAGCATACACTGTAAACAGTTTCTGTGGAAATGCCCTGATACAAAAATTAATTATATATGTCAGTTGCATGCTTTAATTGGGCAATTGGCTCCATAAATGCTAATATGAAGATTTATACCATGCCCTTGATAATACAGCCAATCAGAAATCAGGAAAGCCATTGTACAGTACATTTGTTAATATTCCACTGAACCTTCCAATTCAATCTGCACTGCATTGGATGTACACTGTATATGCCTATGTACATGTATTTTCTATGGCGTGGTATAAAATAGTTACATGTAGGCAAAGCTTTCTTGACTATCCCACAAATCACTTGTATGTAGTTTCTTTGAATATACACGAGCCTTCATCACAAGTGTTGCATAAACTGTAACTATTAATGATTTTCATAGTATTAGTTGAGAGAATTTGTTTTAAAATTGAAATAGCTTTGTTTCAGTGATCATTTCCATACCTGTATATTTTTTTATCAAGTACAGTGTAGTAACATTTTTAAGAGAAATTAGATATTGGTCACTATTGGTGCTTAAAGGGTTAAAGCAATTTACATAGTCTGATATGGGGAATGAAAATGGAGAGTGTAGCACAAACAGTGTAGTCTGGTAGAAATTGCAAAGGGTCTGATTTGGCAGGGATTCTCGGTGGGTACATGAACAGGTATACATCATGTAGTTTAGAACATACTGGTATTGTAGAGTAAGGCTAAGCATGTGTTACGGTAAAATGTAGGTTTCAGTCAGCATGATCAAGTTATCTTCACGCAAAAAATTCACATTTAGTATGTATGTCCCCTGTATCTTTTGGGTTCAATGTAGATTTTACTTGGGTTTAATCAGACAAAATCAATTGAATGATAGTGAAGGGTTAAAAGCATAGGAGAGAAAGTGGTGAAAACTGGTATAGCATGGCATTCATGAGAGTGACCGTGAAACAGGAAATTAAGGGAAAGAAAAAATAATGTTGACATGTTGTATAATAGGCCATTTCGGAAAATTCCATAATACTCTTGTTTGACCACCCAAATTTTGCACAAGCATTGTTTTTGTTTTTCTTGGGACCATTGTAAGTCCCAAGAGAAACTGGAAACAATTCTTAAACAAAGAGTATTATGGTATATTCTGAAATGGCCTATAGAGTAAGTTGGCAGTGACAAAGTATTTGGCAACAAGAATGTCTTGAAACAAGACCTTTATTTAACAGGCCTTGCATGTCTGTGTAATGCTATAAACACTGTCGAGGATAAATAAAGGTCATTTAATTATTTATTTAATCAGCGTACAGCTTTACCTCGTGTGCAGCCTCCCATCTTTATTATCGCTGAGCACCCCCTCACCCCATTGCCTTTACATTTTAAGCCCTTCTCAACATTTCTTTCTTGATTCCTCATAATTCTAAACTAAGGCCTAGCTACAGAATAAAACTTGTGCTGCACACTCTTTTATTTGTTTTTCCTGCTCTTGGCCCCATTACAAAGCAATATTATTTTAGATCCTCTTCTCCTAGTGCCCACTCTACTCTCTCCCATTTTTGACACTCTCTCCCACTTCCTTCTCTGCCAGTTTCCACCTTTTTCTTTCCCAGCTCCACCATCTCTGTCATCTTTCTTGGCTTCCACTACCTTAGTTCTCTACCAGTTCTCTTTTTGTCTCTCAAGTTTCTATCTTCATCTCACCAAGTCCCCCCCCCCCCCCCTTCCCCTCCCTCCCAATTTCTCTTGGCTCCTTCTTCTTTGTCTCCCAGTTCCGACTCCATTCTCTTCCAGTTTTCACCTCCATCTCTCTTGGTTCATACCACCCCCCTCCCCAACCCCCTTTGCCATTTCCCACCCCTTCTCTTCCTAGTTCCAACTCCATTTGTAGTTTCCATCCCAGCTCTCATTGCCTCCTCTCCAGTTCCCACTCCTTTCCTGGAATCCCACTACATGTAGTTCTCTGACCCACCCTTCTCCCCTTGTATCCACTAGTACTCCCCACCCTTCTCCCCTTGTATCCACTAGTACTCCCCACCCTTCTCCCCTTGTATCCTAGTACTCCCCAGCTCATTTCTTTTATACCCCTCTCCCTCTCTCCCAGTTTCCAGCCCATCCTCTCCCTGCTCCCATACCCTTCTTCTCTTGGTTCTTGTTCTGGCGGTTTTCCCAACTGCTCTCAAAATCGATTAGAAAACCCCTTTAAATGCTGTAGTAAAAATACAACTCCAGTTCGACTCAAAAATCCCAAATGCCATTAAAATTTAAATCATTTCAAATAACCAATGAGCACATGTGCCTGAAATTGAAACAAAAGAAATGAAACAAAGTCTGTAATTGCGCATGCGCATGAGCGTCAACTTTCAAAGTCATCAATTCCATAAATGCAGAAAAGGTCGCAACAGTTCCTTTTCCCATTTTGCTCAGTTTGACAATTTTCACCCCATTCTTTAACTCTGTAGCCAAACATTCTTCAAAACAAGAAGAGATGGGAAATCAGTTTTAGATAAGAAAATCTGTCAGAGGTATAGAAAGCAAACTCCCAGTGAACTTGTGAATGAAAACCATGCACAGATAACCACTACTAAAGTAACCAAGAACTGTTGTATACCCCAAAATCTTGGGGTGATTTTATTGCTTCAGATGGAAAGTCTGAAGCAAATTACTGGAAACATTTTACCGATCTAAAGTTATTTTCACAAATTTCAGGAGTTTCATCATCCAGACATAAGTAGTCTGGTCAAACAAGAGTGGGACTTGTCCCAGTTGGCTCTTCTCGAGAGTTACATTTGTTTGGCGAGCCAGAATGATTCAGAGGTGAAAGTGCTTCAACACGTCTACAACCAGTTTGTTAACCAAGTCATTCCCAAGCTTGTGGGCAAAAAGAAGCAAGTAATCCACGGAGATCTCAACGATGAGAACATAGTCGTTATTCCTAGTCACGGCAGTGACGGCTATGAAATTGGCAGCGTCCTTGATTTTGGAGATGCCTCTGTCTCATATAGAATATTTGAAGTTGCGATTTGTATGATGTACATGATTTTGCTTCGAGTGCAACAAGGCGATGCACATGAGGAGGCTATCAGAGTTGCTGGCCATGTGCTGCGTGGTTATCAGAGTGTTAATAGTCTGTCTCAGTCAGAGCTTTATCTCTTGTTCTGGTCAGTTGCTGCAAGGTTTTTTCAGTCAATTGTGATAGGATTGTACAAACAATCTTTAGAACCTGAAAATATTTATTTGAGCCAGTCTAGCCAATTAGAGTTTAAAATCCTTACATCTTACATCGCTACGTCGGGGGAAGAGGTCCTCAATTCTTGGTTGTCGATTGGACCAAGTGACTGACATTGAAAAGCTCAACTATGGTGACATTCTTTGGTAATGTCCAGTTATTTTATCTAAAGTTCTGAGGATTTCAGTGTCTCAAGCGCTTGTTAGAGTGTATTTAAGGAGAGAAATTTTAAAACGCTCATCTAGTTTATAATTAAAAGCTTTTTGGGTATAAAAAAGTAGTTAAAACTTTATTTAAAAATAAATCATTCAATAAAATGAAGTTCTTTCTAAAAGAAACAATGGCTGACTGTCGTAAATTTTCAAGAGCCTCAGCCCCTTGTTTTTGGACATGTTTCGAATAATTTTTGTAAAAAAGAAAGAAATGTACCAATATTGAAGAAAGAAATACCTTTTCTCTCGTATTTTTCAGACTTAGCCCTAAGGCAGAAATAAACCCTGAGAGTTGTCGTTTCAAATTAATCACTATACGTGGTACAAGAGCACGAACGAATCAAAAGTTAGCAAGATTCACGTCATGAATCGAGTTTATCGAGTTTGCCTTTTGGTCGAAGGTCGAGGGTAACTTAAGTAGAGGGTCGAAAAATTCTTCATAAAGGCTCGTGTTTACATGAGTTTCCGGTGCCTGTTTTCGCCGCATACGCATATAAAAAGAAATAAAACTTAAATAGCGGTTAAAGCGGATGAAACTAACAACAAATTACGAGAGACACCCCTTAGCCGTCTTCATGTCTCGGGGCTTTTGGTTGATCTAATAGGCCCCGTTTATATGGAGAAAAGTTGTCCCGGGTAGAATGGTCACCCTCCTAGGCGAGTCAACTTTACCGAGCATTTATATGAGAAAAAATTGACCCTTTTGCCCGAGCCAGCAGCACTCGCGCATGCTCTGATTGTCTCACCTTGACCCGAGTTGACCCGGCTAGGCGGGCCAAAGTGTTTATATGGAGAAGGTTGGCTCGGCTAGGAGGGTGACCCTACCATCGAAAGAGGGTGACCCGGCTAGGAGGGTCACCCTTCTAGCCGAGCCAACATTTTGTTTCTCATGTAAACGGTTCGCCAAGTTTTGTGAGGAAATGTATGAAAAGTTGGCTCGCCCAGGGTAGCTCGGGTAGGCGGGTGACCCTTCTACCCGGGACAACTTTTCTCCATATAAATGGGGCCTAAGACCTGAACACAGCGTGGGAAATTAAGTTATATTTTTTTAGCTTTTGGTCGTAAGAAAACGGCTAAGATCTTTAAAAATAGATTTACAGCCATCACCCCAAATGAACTGAAGATAGGAAATGTTGTAATCACCGTCGCTTCGTCGGCACTTCAGCAACAAACTGTTAAAACCAGATTGATTTCTTGATGTCCTGGTAATTGTAAAGATGACAGTTGCTCTAAATAAAACTTACCGTGTTCTTTTCCTGTAGCAGGCGTTGTAAAACGCGTCATTTTAGGACAGGATGCATTTTTTTTTTCAGAATTTTCCTTTCACATTTTAATGGCGAGATAAAGTCGGTCGCTCGATAAAGACTTTTACATTGCTAAGGGTAGCGTGAATGGGGAAAATGCATATTAATAATAAGAAAGATCATCACACAGTAGGCTTTACCAAAGCGGGATAGGCGGAGTTAATTGGGGCATTTGTTGTGTGAAGTCTGTCCAGGGGCTGGCACTCTCAAAGCATCTGGGGAAAAATAAACGCGTCCACGGTTTAAAAAGGCACCTGATTCTAGAAAGACAGCTGTAGTATCCCTACAGTAGCATTTATTGTTCTTCTTTACATTTATTTTGAATTTTCAAATATTTTTATTCCAAGCACACTTTTCTATCGTCATTTTCCCATCCTCGTTTTCCCCATCCGCCATTAGCATTATGGATCCCCATCTGCAGAATCATGAAAAACTGCTTCAATTCATTTGGGGTGATGGCTCTAAATCACTTTTTAAAGATCTTAGCCGTTTTCTTACGACCAAAAGCTAAAAAAAATATAAATTAATTTCCCGCGCAAATAATATCTTTTAAATCACAAATACTTGTTTTTGTTGCTAGGGGGTGTCTCACGTAATTTGTTGTTAGTTTATCCGCTTTAACCGCTATTTAAGTTTATTTCTTTTTATATTTTTTATAGCCCGTGTGAAATATGTAAAAGTTAATATAGACAACACAGGACACGATCACAAACACAAATATGATGTGTATGCGGCGAAAACAGGCACCAAAAACGACGTTCAGAAATAGTTTTCAAATATTTTTGAAGAATTTTTCGACCCTCGACCCTCGACCCTGGACCATTTACCCTCGACTAGTTACCTTCGACCCTCGAACAATTACCCTCGACCCTCGACTAGTTACCCTCGACCCTCGAACAATTACCCTCGACCCTCGACCAAAAAAAGGCAAATTCGAGTTTATTATGTTGGTCTGAACCAAAGATGACAAAGACTGTGAACCTTCTTCGCTCCGAAGTCTTTTGTCAAGTTTTGAAGGACATCTGATGAATGGCCTCCTGTCCAAACAGAGAGAGAGTCTGAGAAAAAAGGAAACTCAAGGGAGACCGAAGCGAAGCTTTGTCAACCGAAGCGTTGTCACGATGGAAGAGAGTGAGGCCTTTGGAGGACAATGATGATGAGCAAGCTTGACTTTAAAAAACAAACAAAGAAAAACAAAAACTGGGTAGGTTTATGATTTCCTTTTTTGTCCTTTTGCTGAAATGTTGAAAAGAAATGTTGACTCGGCGCTTTTACGTGTTTTAATGAAGTCCCCTGACAGTTCATCGTGTACACTGATTTCGAAAGAAGATGTTGAACGTTAGAACCTTGGAGTGAATAAAACTCACTTTATTGTCTAATCGCCGTTGTCATTATTGCTTGCCGAAAGAAATCTCAGTAGGCGCTCACCAACCATGAAGTAATCTATATTACTCACACTCAGGAAAAATCATGAGTGTTATGTCTCGACTCCAAAAAGTTGCGAAAAAACCCATGCTCACACACTTCAAACCTACAACTGATACTCTAAAGGGCTATTGGGAAACATCAATACTCGGAATACAATTCGCGTCCTTTCGGGACTTCGGAGACCTCGGACCGGCATACGCAGATAATGCGTTCTTTAGGTCAAGTTTTTGGCGGGAAAATCTTGCGCGTCCCGCCAAACCCGTGACGTGGCATCGGGGAGTCAGATCGCTCCAGACTATTCTGCGCGCGCTTGTCTTACGTCAGTTCCGCCAAGAATATTCCGTTTCCGCTTTGGGAAACTGTAATCCACGCACTTATTCTCTTATTTCTAAACCAAGAAGAGGTCGATGATCAGAAAGCACCAAAAGAACGTACCCTAAATTACTGAGCGTAAACCTAAGCCATTGTTAATCCACTGGATTGCTAAGTGATTGCTGATTGCCAACAGGTTTCAACTGATGATCAACCTGGTCACTCGTGCCCAGGCACCACCTGTTAACAGGAACAGATCCTGCCCGTTGAGCGGGAAAAGCCTAGGCACTGGGGTGCATGTTGCTCAGGAGGTTGGCGTGTTCTGTTGTGAGAGTTTTCTCGATAAGGGAAATTCTGGTGAATTTTTACCGATTTCGAAATTTCGGGTCCGAGAATCTCTCCTCCAGCTTTTCAAACCGCAGTTACCTCGTATTATTTGAAAGTTGAGCAACCAAACAAAAAATTAACCTCAAAAGAGCTTCGGGCCACTTTTAGCGCTACTTAATCAGCAATATGGAAATTACTAACGGTATCGTGATCTCCTTTCGTTAATTTATCTTGATGATAAAAATTCACGTGCAGCTTATTGTGTCGGAAAATTATCTTTGTTTTCATGGTCAAAAGGTAGAATGTATTTTTGGGAGAAAACATCATACAATAGAAATTTTAATTTTTTTATTGTAGTCATTGTCACAACTTAATTGCCGCAACTTTCTCTGACAAGCGTAAGTTTTGTAAATCAGTTCTTTGACGGTAGGCTGCTGTGTTTTAGAGATTCAAAAAACAAAAACAGGTCAAATTATAACCGTCTTGGAACTGAACGAAAAAAGTGATGTCGACACGCTTCATTTGCCAAATAAACAATATTATATTGTCACGTTTTACTTGTCTAATTTCCCTAATTTAGAATTTTGTTTAGTTTCTTTTAAATTAATACCCTACTTCTGAAGCTGATAACGCGCGTTCTGTTGTCAAATCGTTTTAATATGATAAGATTGAAAGGTCGTTGTGAAATCTTCGACTTGAACTAACGAGGAGCTTCTGGATGTTTTTACCACAGGCGAGAGTCATGTAACGTTAGTTTAAACGATACTTGCTCGCTCATAAAACAGATATATATAGATATCACTATAAACACAGTGACCACAGAGGGGCGATATATGCCCCGGCAAAAACCGTTCTTCCGGAAAACTCTGATAATATCAAAGGCCATGTTTTTCAGAAGCAACGCGAAAATAGTTTGTCTTTGTCTAGCCCGTACTTTGGACGAAAGATCAAGGCCCCTGGCCAATGTTCTATTCAAACGCGATTTTTATCAGTTACCGTTAGAAAATAACATTTGACTTTCTTGTGAATGGCTCGATTCACACAGGTCATATAAACCAAAGCGATAACAAAAGGACAAAAATGCGGACAATTGGTCTTACGCAAGGTCAAGTGCCTGTATTGAATGATGTTGCTTTTTTTAGCTTTCCTGTCGTGTTGTCAGCCGATCAACTTTATTATTATGAAAATCACGAGGCTAGAGTGAGGCCCATAGTCACGTAGTCCACCATTTATTTTTCTAGAACTTATGATATGTACATATATTTAAATAAAGTTTTTTCAAGGCTAGATCTATACTATATTACACTTAATTAAATAACACTTTGATAAAAATATTCTTTTTAGCCTTAAAAATACATCTATTATTATGGCGAACTCATTTTCTATCTCTCTCTTTCTCTGTCCTTAAATTTCAACGATATCAGTTTGATTCCTTGGTACAAAATACATCCAAACTGGTTTACAACTTCTGAAAGAAGCTTAACTTTATAAGTCTCATGTAGTCTTTTAATTGTGTTCTTTAAGACAAAACAGCGATTTTTCACTGCGTATCGAACCGTCAGCCGACTAGGTGTCACTTGTGATAAATCTGTCTTTTTTTTTCATTTAGCCTCCTTCATTTGAAGAAGTTGGCTTGATCATTCTCTCGCCTCCGACAAGTCTCATGCCCGGATTTGGCAAATCATTCTTGGCCAGTTGATTTGCTTCAGTGGAATCCACACCGTCTGGGGACATTTTGTCATTCCTTCTGTGCATGGAACTCTAGCGTGTCCCGTTGTGAGTTTATATAGCCACACTTCTTCAATCTTATCTGAAATATCCAAAGCTGCTGAAACAAGGGTCTGAAAGATAAGGCATTTTGAAGACATTTCCATCAGGCTGGCTCGATAGTGCGGCGCTTTCTACTCCACAGTGTTGTTCGGGGCTCGTACCGTAAACAAACAGCGCTGCTTGCTCGTATCTCTTCTTGAATATGCTTTCCTGTTGAATCTCCTTGGCGCAAAGATCCAGAACCTCTGGGGTGAGGACTTTGGAGTTTTTCCTCCGGATCGTTCGAGGTAGACTGTCCCTTTTGTCGCTTGCTGTTGAACTGTCTGATCTTCCTCTTCCACTTTCTTTGTTGACATAGCCCTCCGAGTTCTCCGACTCGCTGTCACTGAGACAAATGCTTCTTCGATTGTACATCTTTTTGGTCCGTTAGTCTTGCTGTTGTGTTAACAGTCTGGAAAACAGGTTCAAAGTTCTCGCGGGCACTCGTCTTCGCGCGCTCAGATGTGTTAATGCGAATGTCACCACAGTTTAAATACTTTCACCAGTCAAATTAACAGTTAACACCAGCGGAAATACCATAAAATGAGCAGAAGTCACTGATTTTATATAAATAAAGAGCGGAAGCAAATATCCTTCCAATCACTGCCAGTCTTCGTCCATTAATTGCTACACCCTCTTGGGGTTTATTTCGGGAAAAGGCCATCAAAGCGTCTATCTTGATTGACAGATAAAAGTCCCGGAAAACGATCAGCTGTCATCAATGCACGTGGGCGAGAGGGCGATAATTATGTTGTTTTTATTTCATTTCTTGCGCACTGATCCGAGTTAAAATTGCAGTTTGCAATAAAACTAATCATGATTTCCTTGTTTATCATCGTGATTAAGCAATTCTGCGCGTTTTTGGAAATGTGTTTTGAAAGTTTAGTCGAGTCAACTTCAAAAGATCGTAAACAGCTTTGTTATCGCGAACACAGGAGCAATCGATCTGTTGATTCTAATCACTAAATTTATGGAGTCAAAAAATCACGCAAACTTTAAATGCTCCCTATCAATGATATGGCTAAATTAAATTTTCAAGACCTTTTCTGTGTCATTGTGCTGCCTTCAAAAAATATAAAAACGAGGAAAAAATAAAGGAGGGCGTCTTTTGTATTTCGATATTGATATATTAGCATTTGTATTCTTAAACTGTTATAATGTGATAAACTGATATCAGTGTCACGGGAAAATAATGATAAAAATTTTCTTTACATCATTGTTCGATTTCTAAATACAATGTTATTTTGATCCCCACCGAAAGCTATTTACAACAGCGTACACTTTATGCCGAGCCTCAAAAAGAAACTGGATGCTTTGCCGCTATATTGGGGATTGTTTTTCTAGATTAATTTCTTGTCTATTTTTGTCCCTTCAAAGAGTAGTAATATCTTGATTTGTTTTAAGCTGGAGACTACAAGACACAATGAGAGCAATCACAGGGCGACTGAAAGTCTGAAAGAAGCGTTTATTTCAACGAGCACTTACACTCAGTAATGCTGTATGCGTAACACGTCTCCATATACCCACTTCTTAGTTTTCCCGTGATTAGACGGGCATTGCATTAAGCTGATGTAGCCCGAGATTTTCAGTCCAGGGCTTGTTGTCGGTTTGTTCACCTTTTTCAATACCTTGAGAGTTTTTTTTCCCTACAATCAATTTTATCCGGCCACACTTCCATTCAAGCCTCGAAACTGCTCGACCTATAGCGCGCGGCGAATGTCAGTATTGTTTATCAGTGCTCAATACAAGCTTTAGTTCTTGCAGCCACAGCCAATCATCGACTTCGCTACCAAATGCAAGTAGCTTCGACCCCAGCACCTAAACCAAAACCTACATTCTCCAATCATGGTTCTTCTTGATGTCAGAAAATGAGATCTTCAGTAGGGCAAAGAAAGATATATAATAGAGAGATCAAAAGGTAGCGGTGGAGGCGAACCGATTCAATTTTGATAGAAAATTCATGTCAGTGGAAATTGTGCTTGTAAAGCTGTCTAGGATTCCATTAAACTGCCTAAAGTGTCCTTAGACTTTCACGAGACAATTGATTTATAGGAACCACTAAACAACTTTTTTTTCGATAATTTATGACGTAAATCCTAGGAAAACTTCCCCATGTCTCCGTATGTTCAATTAAAACTCCAATGGTTCTCCAACTAATGGCAAAATATATTTTTCGGCTTATAACATGAAGACGAAAGGTAACTTACCAATCACGTACGCATGAATTTTGAACGGCTACATTGAGTTTTTTGTTTTAAGAAATGTTTTTCTCACTCACCACCAACTTTGTTCGACTAAGAGGACAAAAACTTCGGACTGTGGTGAGTAAGGGAGTTAATTCCCCCACAATCTACATTATTAGCTTTTATTTTTGGCGACAGCTAATGAGCGATCGCATATAAAACCGCTGAATTAAAATCACTTAAGTTTGAATTAGCTAAGAAAAGTACCATTGTTAAAATTCGCTTATGAATAATATAAAAGAGCCGTCATTGTTGACGTCAGCGCTAGCACAACTTCTCAGAGGAAAATTGTTTTATCAAATTGTTGCCGAGATTGCCTAAGCACAAGAATCGCGTCTTCACGCGCTTTTGGTTGGCTTAGCATATTCTGCCAAATGTCAGGCAATTACACAAGCATCCTGTGAACTAATCGGAGAACAAAGACACAAAACAGCTGGAATCGATCGCAGAATATTCCATAGCTGCCTTTTGCACCGGACAGCTTTCTTACTTATTGTTCCCATATATTAATTCAATGTTATCTTTAAATGAAGAATTCAGTTTTTTTGTATTTTATTTTTTATTTCATGGGATTATCAGAAACGGACATGCCGTACCTCGCTTAAACGTAGACGGTCAAGATCAAGCTTGTGACTTTCAACTTCTTCAAGTGCAAACAACAAACGGTAATATGCAGTGAAAGGTCAACGTAAACGAGTTTGCTGTCATATGTAACTTGCAGCGAGCCAATTAGAAAAAACAGTGCCATGTGCATGGTTCGGCCAAAAGAAAAACAATGACAAGCCTGAATGAAAGACACTATCTTCAAAACAAAAACCGATTATTTCAAAAGACCAGCGAGGCACTATAAATAATAGCGGAAAGTTTAGTGAACAATCCAAATGACGCAGCTAAATCCACTTCCAATTTCCGTAAACAAGGATTAGGCCCCCAAAATAATGCTACCACTCAAAAACATACCAAAGATGATCATGAGAAAAAGCATGTAAAATCACGAACATACCACGCACAAGGAAAGGTTAAATAAACTGAAACTTTGTTCCTTTGAGAGCAATGCTGGAGGTTTGATACATTTCAAGAGCTAAAAAATATATATAAATGTTCGTCCTCGCACATTTCACTCTAGATAGCGAACCTTTCTGCTTATGGCTGACTTATTTTGCCAATATTCAATTTAAGAAACTTGTTGTCAGTTTGGAAGGTTTGGTGGTGTATTTTTAGAAAGCTTGTGAGGTTTTTAGAGATTATATTTTGATGGGATTTGGGTCAAGTTGTCGTGTATGAGAGCGGATCATGGGTCTAATTATGGAGACACAGCTAAACGGTCAGCTTCCAGTTCTGGCACTGATTCCTCATATTTGCCGTTCCTTGGACTTGCCAAAAATGTTAATCCACACTCGAGGAATTATTTCCTTGTGTTGTTTGCGAACAATTGCTTCTCTTTTGACTGTAAAAAGATAGCTTGCCGGGCTAAGTGCTCAAGTTATAGAGAGCGAAAAATGACGCGCGGAAAGAGATTTGCGAGCCGAAGTAAGGAATGTGCCTTGGTGGCGACTATGTCCAATTATTCCTTATAAGGTTCTCATACACTTCAATTTTGCAAACTTCCCGGCATAAGATCAAGGAGACAAAACACGCAGAAGTTTTATAACTGGCGTTGTTTTTGGTAAACCGCAAGAATGCGTTCTGGTCGCGGTGTTATTTCACTATGACGAAACTAAAAACAGGTATACCTAACAAGGCATATCTCTTGCGCAAAACATCGTTTTAGATCGACAACAAACCAAGATACTTTCCTCGTTGCTTGAATTTTTCGCCTTTTCCCTTAAAAATATTTTCGGTCAAGAAAATACGTGCAGTGGATCAAATAAACAAAAATAAAACAATGATAAAAATAAGAATTATTGTAACTTAAAATATTATTCCTTCCTTTCTTTTCTTCTTTCTTTCTTTTGTTTTTTTGTTGTTGTTGTTGTTGTTGTTGTTTGTTTGTTTGTTTGTTTTTCATTTTAATTTCTTTTTCCGTTGGGCCGCCTAGATTAGCAATTGCTATTTTGAGGGCCAGTCTATTGTAAGATCTTTTTTTTTTACTGAAATAAAGTTGAAAGTTAAAGTTGAAAGTTGGATCGTGCAACTAGCTGGAGTTGTAAGTCAAAGACTGAAAATACAGTGAAAATCAGCGTAAGGAGCACTCAGTCTTGCTTCACACGAAACAAATGATTTGTTCTTTATCAGACAGTTTCAGTTGTTTTTTTCGGGGTCCTTGTTGTCGTTTTACCAGCTTCATCCCTTAAAGCAAACTATTACCTCTTCAAGTTGCCAAGCTGTGAAATTGACTGACAGCCCAGAACAGGTAACAGTGTGCAAATCCTTGAATAAATATTTAAACTAAAACAGTGAATAATGGGGAGAAAAAGCTTCAATCTACACAACGAAAATGACTGTCCTCGTGTACCGGCTCAATAAGCTTGCCTGTCGTTGCAGACGCAGCAATGAAAACAAAAAATGTTCTGAAAATGAGAGTTTTTCGGGAAGTTAAATGAACAGACAGATTAAGTAAACAACAACAGAATGATCGACTACTTCCCATTTTATCTCAGCCTCTCTAAAATATATATTATATTATATATTTTTTTTCTCACGTGGCAGCTTCGCGCTGCATAAGAATTAACTAAAAATAATTAAATAGGAAAAGAACTTAACTCTGCGGTAAATGGAATAAGTATCAAATGGGCAATAACGGATACTGGGAAATCACAACAGCTAACGCCAGTTATGGCCAGTTATGGCGTCCACAGACTGGAAAATTTAGGCAGGGCTAAAGGAAACAAAACGATATTACGTACAACAGGAAGTTGTACTACCCCGCGGCGGTGGGCGATTACACACTAAGTAAATATTGTTTTCTAAGGTTTTTGGCCGATGCAGAGATAAACAATCACAGCAACAACAACAAACTCAACTTTCGGTAGAATATTGAAAATTGACAATACAACGACAACTACAACAACAACAGCAACTAAACTACTACTGCTACTGCTACTGCTACTGCTACTACTACTGCTACTGCTACTGCTACTGCTACTGCTACTGCTACTGCTACTGCTACTGTTACTGCTACGGCTACTGCTACTACTACTGCTACTGCTACTGCTACTACTACTGCTACTGCTACTGCTACTGTTACTGCTACGGCTACTGCTACTACTACTGCTACTGCTACTGCTACTGCTACTGCTACTGTTACTGCTACTGCTACTGCTACTACTACTACTACTACTACTACTACTATTATTACTGATGATGATGATAATAATAGTAATAGTAATAGCAATAATAATAGTAAAAGTAATAATAATAATAATTATAATAATAGTAATAGTAATAATAACAATAATTAATAATAGTACTACTACTACTATTACTACTACTACTAATAATAATAATCATCATCATCATCATCTGTGGACCCTAGTCACGTAACTGTCTTTAAACCGTTGGAAGATGTAACAGCGACATGGGATATTTTTGTCTTGGGGGACGGGAGCGCAACATGCAGCAGTTTCACCTTGGACGTCCAAGGGATCCGGTGAGGGCGAGCTCCGCGCCTTCCTGACCCGAACAAACAGATCGATAACCGGAAGCAACTCAAATATTAATCCAGCAACTGTCACGAAATCAGTGGCCGAGACTCGGATGAAACCCAAGAATTCGAACACGAACGTTCACGTAACAAGCATCGGATATAACTGACATCCGGCAATTATTTCAGGAATCTAATCGAAATTTTTTAGTGGAAAATCTCTCGTTTTCACATTCTTTTAAAACAGCGATTAAAGTTAATTTTATTACCAGGGAAGGCACTTATTCTCCAAAATTGGCAACATTTTGTCGCGAAAAGTCGGTGCCTTCCAGTCCTTACTGCAAACAAAAGCAACAATTTTAAGATCCTTTAAATTCAACCACATTTACATTAATATTTAGAAATATGTTATTCGGGAGAAGAACAAAAAAGGCAGTTTAATATACTTCGTGACTTCGTCGAGCATTTGTTCGTGAAAAAAGTACCGCTAAGACAAGCTGATGAGATCCTTATCAGAGACAAAAATATCATGGCGGGTTTTCCGCTACACTATATGGACTGACGTGACATACATGAAACGATATTGTTTTTACATCTTTACTGTGGAGGTTTATTTAGCTTCTCATTACAAATATATTCCAAGCTCCAACCAAAATGGAACTATATTTGGCATTTCCTTCATGAGGCCACCACAAAAGAGAAGGAAGGCCCAAGAGCTTTAATTTAAAATGGTCATCGACAGGTCTAGACCAAAAGCTTCATCTATACCTTGCATAGCATAACAATCCGATACACAGAAAGCACTTGTCTGATTTCATTTAAAGACTCGAAAAGTAGAAATTGTAGAGCATAGAAATGAGAACGCCAACCGGGCGTGTCCCAATAAAGTGACTACCCTGAAGCTTTTATTTGAATGGTCACACTTTCGTTGACAAAATCAAAAGCTAGAACCACTTCGAGTACTACTTTGCAGAACGTAGCAAAGAGCGTCAAACGAAGTATGAAACTTCTAATTCCATTTGAATTAAGCCACATACCTTGTTAACAAAATAAATAGTACAGTGAAGAAATAATCTCAATATACCTTTTTTCTATTGTTACAAGTACGTGTTACACTGGAGATATCGATCAAACTTGGTACACGAAAGGTTAAACGTGTCACAACTGCCGAAGTATGAAAAAAGAGACTTGGATGTGAATAAGAGACTAAAAGGAGCCAAGATAAGCTTGTGCCCCGCAAATATCAAAGCTTAGTGTTTAAAAATATTTCAACGCTGTTTCCAATATTAGTTCTTGACTTCAAATCAAAAGGCTCAGCAATATTTAGTTTAACACACTGAGAACAAATACACCACAAGGTGGGCTAAATTTGGTTCTTTGACAGAGCAAAGCTAATTATAACGGCGGATGGCCGAACAGTGATTTCAGCACTAAAAGAAAATTGACAAAAAAAAAAACAAACTAAACAAAACTTCTTCAGTGCAACTGGTCCCATGTCAGCGGTGTTTCGGGAGTGAGCGGTTTCAGTGAATAGCTATGAAGGAAAGCCTAGAGTTTAGTCTGGCAAAATAGCACCTCAAACGTTTGCCACAATGCAAAGATAATTCCTTTTATTTTCGGAGAGGCAAATATGTCGCTAAACTGATTTAAAAACTAGGGCCAGTTAGCGAGCATTTTCAGAAAGCTACACCAGACTGTTTCCTAAGACATTGCAGTTGTGGGACTTTAGCTAAAAATTCCAACAAATACATCGGTACTGAAGCTTTGACAGCACAGTAAGAGCAACACTGCACTATACAAGATCACTTCTCCTTGAAAATCACTAACGAGATCAAACATGCATAGTATGATAAAAAAAAAAGATGATAATTGTAATGTATTTTTATACTGCACATATCACATAGTTTCATGGCGGTTTACAATCATTCTTCTGTGGGGTCAGATCGGACGTCAGCATGTAAAGGCAGCTATCTAACTCACCCACCCACCCACCCATCCAACGTCCAACAAATGTGTTGATGTTTCATCAAATTCTCTCAACAGTCGGCATAGAGCTTATAGGGAAAATGGTAAAGAGAATACATATACTGACATCAGGGCTTCTTTGGGTTAAATAACTGCTGAAAGAGCTACAAACGTTTTCAAGCTACTTCAGGCACCATATCTTTTTTGAAGAATTTTATTTTGCAAAATTGTTGGTAGCGATTATACCACTTTTTAGA